>JAJOOR010008122.1:0-62319 GCA_036250505.1 Solanum acaule
CCCCCCCCCCCCCCCCCCCCCCGACTTTTTCATCGGGTCACTTACTGGTACCTGGGCTCGCCCAACTACTCATTTTCCCAAAACTTAAACTTTTCAACCTGCACATTCAACGCTCGTTATTCAAAAACCAATAATAAAAGCTTAAACACTTGGGTTGCCTCCCAAGAAGCTCCTTATTTAACGTCGTGACACGACGTTGATATGCTTTCAAGGTTCATTCTTTAGGTTAACCAAGGTATCACTTGGTACACCCGTTTTTGGCCTTGGGTTCAAATGAGATGATATCTGACCCATTTGCATTTCCATCTATTTAATGGACACCAAGTGAGAAGTAACCGTTTGGTTTAGAGTTGAGACATCCTCTCTCATTTATTTAAGCAACTTGTCCGACCCTTCCACTTTATTGCGAATGCGTGCAAGCATATCTTCAGTGCAAAAAACAATTTGGGTCAGCCCTTTGCTCTTTTGGCTTTTGAAACTCATGGGGAGGAACATATCTCTCTTAGTCGCCATCTCGCTCCCTCTAGTTTTTACCATGGTCACACTACTCCCTATCACGATCCTTCCAACCTTCTTCACGCTCTCTATTCCAAACTTGATTTCCACCTAGCCTTGGATAATTTTGGCGATATCCTCCTCCCTGATTTGCTAGAAAGTGTACTTCTTCATTGTACAAAGCCTTAAAGTGTGTGTGCATCATCAGGATTTATTCCACGAACTCCAACAGTATTCACAGCCTTAGAAACACTACACATGACATGATTTGACAAAAAATCCATTTGGGTCATCATTTTAGCCATGTTTTCATCCCGCTCTTAGTCCTTTTCTATTTGTTCCATTGTCATTCTGAACGTCAAATGTAACACTCCGAAAAATGGTGGGTTATACTGGAGCCTAAACATAAGGGTAAAGATAATAAAATGATACCCCGAATGTTAGTAAGTCATTTAGGGTTGGAATGAGGTTTATTTGAGTCAAGACCAAGGGCCAACTGCCAAGGCAAAGAGGCCAAGCCAAGGCCAAAGGCCAAGGCTGCCCCTAGCTTGGAGCACACTGCCCCACCTTCATGAGGGGGACCATGGATCGTGGTCCACACCACGACTCATGAAGGGGTTCGTGGTCTTGCCTTGGCCATGGTAGAGTGGCCACCAATTGGCAAGGCTACTACTTCAACTTCACGGAAAGGACCACGACTCGACGTCTTGACCATGGCTCTTGGAGCCCTTCGTGAAGAAGACTTGGGCAAGTAGCTTAGGACCCTAAGTGCCAAGGCTACTGCCTCAAGGACCACGAGAGAGACTACGGCTCGTGTAGCCCCTCATGGTAATGACTTGGGCATGTGAGCCTAAGGCACCAGGTGCCTAGCTACTGCCTCACCTTCACGAGCAGGACCACAGGTCGTGGTCCAGACCACCGCTCGTGAAGGTGGCTTGTGGTCCCTGACATGGTGACTTAAATGAAGGTTAGTCTAGTCTTTTCCTTTTTAGTCCAACTTAAGTGAGGTCGTTTTGGGTATTTTAAGGGGTATTATCTATGTCATTTTAAGTCCAAATTCACCCAAAACAATTCATTATACTCAAACACCCAAATCAAATAAAAAAAACTTATTCTTCTCTCAATATTTCTCTCTCTAAACTCAAAGAAGAAGAAAGGAGCCATTGGAGCTAGGGTTTGTGGATTTAAAAGATTCTTCCTCAAATTTCATGAGGATTTATAATCAAGGTATGGATATTTTTCATCTATAGGTAGTCTCCACCCATAGAGTCCCCTCAAAAGTTGGTTTTCAAGATTCCAATTTCCCCAAACCTAGGGTTTTCAATCTATGACATGGGTCTCCTTCCAAAACGTTTTCAATTGTTTATTTATGGTTGATTATAGTTGGTTATGATGAATCATGGTTTGATTGATGGAGTATTGTTGTTTTATGATGGAAATTCCCCATAGACCCATGATTCCCCCATATTGATAAATCATGAATTGATGATGTGGGTTGGTTGGTATTGTAAGTATGTCAATTGATTATGTTTATGATGAATTGGATATTGAATCATGAAATTCCTCCTATATTCTGTAGCGATTATATATGGTTGAGTTGATTATGATTCATGACCGTTGAAGGGCAAGGTATGAGGGTTTGCACATCTTTATGAGAATTTGTGTATAAGCTTATGATTCACTTAGAAAGTGAAGATCTTATGATTATTGTGTAATTGTGGTATTGTTGTAAGATTTTCTCCCCTACTCTTACACATAACTATGTATGATATGTTTATGACTATGTTAGTATTGTTGTGTTGAATGAAAGGCTATTCACATGAACACACTATGAATATGATGTGAAGGGTTTACTCACAAGTTGATGATTCTAAGGTTGAAAGGACATTCTCACCTAATGAATCTATGAGCTATTATGATACCATGTTGACTTTAGTGTCTAGTGCATTCTTTCATGAACATGAACTTAAGTAAATACTTAATATGAACTTAAAGGGAATTATGCTTAGCACCGAGTGGATATGAGTATGAGATGGAAGCTTTTACGTTAGAAAGTCCGGCTTCCCAAAGTAAGTTATCTCATGAGATGGAAACCTTTTATGTTAGAAAGTCTGGTTTCTAGTAGCAATTTCCTTATTCCACAACTAAGTGCCCACATAGGTCTTTAGCTAGTGTACACACCTAAATGCTTTACATGTTAGTTCTACCTTAGGCAAGTAGGACACCTCTTTTCGGTGTGGGGTCATGACACCGGATTCCATGTAGCTCACATAGTCTATATCGGTTAAGGCTAAATTTCCCTATATGACAAAAACATGAACAAGAATATGAAACATGAACATCAACTATACCTATGACTTTTTATTGAGGTAAATAGTATGAATGGGGGTATGGGACTTCACTTATACATTGCACAAGTAGACTTATAAAGGGTTGTGGGGTGGTTTCTATTATTCTATGAAGACTTATGAATTATGTATGCATGATATGTATGATTCTTAAGATTGACCTTACTTGCTACAAGTATGAACATGAATGTTTCCTTATCTATGCGTTGGCTAATGATGAGGTCAAGGTATGACATGTATGATGTTGGTAGCCTACAAGTGATACTAAGTATTATGTAGGATTATGGGATCTTACCTTTGCATTGCACAAGTGTAGTTTTGGGTTGCTTATGATATGTTTGACTTATGCTTCTTAACAAATGAGCATAATGACTTGTAAACTTGGTAAAATGCATGTTTTCAACTAAATGTCCCTTTTCACATGTTTTAAAGGTTTTATGCATGACTTCCATACTTAGTACTTTTGTGCTAACCCATATTTCTACATATTATTATAAGTGTAGGTTCCGGGCATTGAGTTGTATTTCCTTCATTTGAGCAAAGTTTGGATTGACTCTTCCCAAGCTTGGCGAGTCCTCAAGTTCCAGGATGGATTGTTCATTTTTAGTTCCTATCTTACTTTCCATTTTCGAGACTATGTTGTATAAAGGGTTGTGACCCTAAGATTGTATTCAATTGTATTAGATGGTTTTATGAGATAAAGTATAGACTTCCATTTGATTTATGAAATGACTTTGATTGTAAAAGGTTTTAAAATTTCAGCATCATTTCTATTTCCTATGTTTATGATTTTGCTAAGGGCTTGTATGAGACCCCTTCGGGATCGAGTACGCCGTGTTACATCTAGGGGTTAACCCAGGGTCGTGACATCAAATGAGACACCTGATCCTCCCTAGTATACCAAGCTCGATTTATCTTCGCCATCCCATCACAGAGATGACACTATCTCAAAAGGCTGCTGCATAATTCCTCCTCGGACAAGTTGATAAGCCACACCTTTGTTCACCGAGTGTGGACTCCGGTAGAAGTGTAGAAACAACACGTTGTTTGGATGTTTGTGAGTCAGACATTAGAGTAACAACTTCTGACACCTCAGCCATGTTTCATGGATTGGTTCACCATCCAAAAGTTTCAAGCCCTAAATATTGTCTCGCAATGCCATCATGTTTGAAGGAGGGAAAATCTTATGTAGAATGCCTCGGTAAGATCTTACTATGATGTAATCGAATCCCTCGGTAGATTAACTAACCATTTGGTCTATTCCCCCATCAATGAAAAAGGAAACAACCGGAGCCGGACTGACTCTTGTGAGATGTTTTTAAATGAGAATGGACCACACACATCCACAAAGTTTTGAATATGGTCATAGGGATCCTCATGAGCTCGTCCTCCGAATAATCCTTTCATCTGCAATAGTTGCAACATTGTACTAGTCACGTGGAATACAACATTTCCCACGACAAAAGGTAAATGAATAAAACCTACATCACCCACTTAAGCTTCATTGGCATCATTGAAATTGCCAATGTCATCTTGGTGTCCAAGCTAGCTACCGTTACTTCCATTCACACTCATCTCATCACCTATTCACAAAAAACCAAAAACAAACACAACTAAAGTAAGTCGATTCAACTACACACAAGATTAGATCACATGTATACTTCACTAAGAGAATTCTAAACACCACTCCCCAACAACGGCAATTTTTTTGATAACTTTCAACTACACTATATCCAATACTAAGTGTAAGAGATCGCAATCTAGTATAAACTCAAAGAAGAGTTGGGGTCGATCCCACAGGGAGTGATACAATAGAGAATTCAATTATGATGGGAAAGGCATGTTCTAATCGGTTGTAGGAATAGAAATTATCGAAACCATTGAAGTAAACAAAAGGGGTTGACAACTAGTGTTAAATGGGGGATAAGGTTTGTCGATTAACAACTACGAAAAACAAAGGAGTAATGAAGTACAAAGGGATACTTGGGAATGTGATCGATTAATTGCCAATTTCTCTATATGGGTGATTAATAATTACCAAAAGTTGCTGAATTTAAGAGGGTAGGTTAAGCTTTAGATGTAATAGTCATCTCTCGATCAACTATCACAAATAAAGTGAGTTTTCTTGAACCTCAACAAGCATCATACAATAGATAGCCCAAGACCTCAATTTATCTACTATCTCGAGCTAGATAGGTAGGATCGAATTAAGATTAACACTCTTGAGCTGAACCCACAACAATCAAATCACTACAATCATCAATTGGTAACCTTAATTTCTAAAACTTCTTTCTCAAGCAAGCATAGAATACTAGACTAGAACCGCATTTGCAACTACAATTCATTAGTTAAAACTCAATTACCAATCGAACCCACTTCAAAACACCAATTAAATAAGTAATTACTAACACCCATAGGCTAATTGATACAATTAAATACATAATCACACCCCCTAGAAGGGGTTTTAGTCACACATTATAAAAAAGTAGGAAAATATTACAAACTACGTTCTCCATAAGATGGGTAGTAATAACCAAGTCTTTACAATGCTCAAAATTAGCTTAGTATCGAAAAACCCAACTTTAAAATCTACTAAAAAACTTTCAAAAACTAAGAATATTTGATCATAATTTGTTAACTGGAAAACAACACTCGCAAAAACTTCACTTTTTATTTTTGAAAATCAATTTATACATTCCTAGATTTTTGCCTTTGGAGTCATTCGGCAAAGTTAGTCGAGCATCGCCGACCATGTCGGCTATGTGCCAAGTTTTCTTCTACATCACCGTTTACCCTTGACTCTTCACCATTGAGACCCCTATAACTTTAGCCAATCAAAATCTTTGTTGCCCATCCATTCGGCGGTTCACCGATTGTACAAGTCCATTGCCAAGCTGGCTTTTCCATGGGATGGCACGTTGTAACATTTGGCGAGCTGAAGTACAACTTGGCGAGTAGCCGAGTGGCTTTGGCGATTGTCAGCTTTCATTATCTTTAGCTTTTTTTAGAAAAATTCTGCTCTTTTTTGCCCAGTAATGTCCTTGCCTTGCTCTTTTGCCTTCGTAGCTGCAAATTAGCATTTAAATATCAATTTAGAGCACAAAATTGGCATCAAGGACACTAATACTATGAATAACAAGCCCTAAATGAGTCAAAATCTCAGACTCATCACCTAGTCTATTCAAGAATGTTCCTCACTGTAAAGCAGCATAATTACCCCTATGTGATATTTATTTCCAATCCCCACACCCCTAGATTTCTTGTTACTTTTTGAATCTTTCATAATTTTAATTTAATTTCAACAATGAAAACCAAATCGTTTAATTAAATTGGTGGAATTATCCACTCACTTGTTTTTACTTACTACAAATGAATAATTTTACAATCCATATTTCTTAATAAAATTATCTATGATATACCATTCCTTCTGGAATTCAACCCCGAATCTTCATTGGGTATTTTTATTTACTATGACCTATGTCCCTTTTAATTGATTTTAAAGATGACATTTGATCATTATCAAAAATGGTGTCGCTGCCCGGGAATGGTGTTGAGAATTTTATTTGAGAAATTAGTTTGTAAATTTATTTAGTTGTATCAGATTGTTGTTTTATGTAGTTGGTTGATTTGCAGGTCTAATAAAATTAGTGACCATGGTCTCAATAACGATAGTCACTATGGTAAAAAATACAACATGGGTGATTTGTATAATATGCATGTGAATATTGTTCAAACCACAGGAGTCATCCGGATACCTCCTACAACTAGGATTGTTGTGTTGCACATAATCAGAACAATGTTACAATTGTTCCAGCTAAGAGGAATGTTTGGGGGTTTATCTTATGTAGATCCCCGTGAGAACCTTAAGAATTTTTTTGAGGTGTGTGGATCATTTGTATTCAAGAACATCTCTCAACAGTTTATGAGGTTGAGGTTATTCTCGTTCTCTGTGACGGGTGAAGCTTAAATATGGTTGGCGGAATTATCAAACGACTTTATCACTTCGTGGAAGATCTAACTGACGCCTTCTTGGAGAGATTCTTTCCACCTTCGAAGATGGTTAAACTTTGAACCTAGATCCCAAATTTTAAGCATATTAGAGGTTAACCTCTTCATAAGACATGGTTGAGGTTCATGAACCTGCTTTTTCAATGTCCAACATATGGTGTTCCGAAAAATGTTTTGCTGCAATACTTTTGTTGCAGCCTTTATTCGGTCAACTAAGGTGTGACTGATCAGTTAGTCCAAGGTGGATTAATAAGACAATCGTATGATGTGTTCGCTTTGTTACTACATGATATGGCTAAGGTCAACTGAGCATGGCACACTAGAGAGGACAAAGTGTTTCCTCTACAATTTGGTTTAAGCAAAGAACAATTCGAGAAGGACCATGAAAGAGATGAAAACATGGAAAAAATGATAACCCAAATAAATTTGTTATCTAAATATGTCATGGGAGGTTTACCAAAGTCAATGATTGTGGTTGGAACAAACAGTGGGAAGTGCCCGAACGATGCAATATTTGAGGTATTATACAATTAGGAAGTTCAATACTTAGGAAATCAAGTTTGGGGGCACCAATTATCAACGACAAGGTGGGAATCGAGGTTGGAACAAGGATTGAGATTATGGTCGAAAAACTCACAGGGTGGAAACAAGATAGATAGGGATGCGAAGAAGATAGGTATGTCACTCGTCATGATCATCACGTCAAAAAGAATTAGTTGGGCTACAAGGAAGCTAGACTGAAGATATGCTTACAAGGATCTACAACAAGGTTGAAGGGTCTGATAATGTGTTGAAGGAGTTGAAAAATGACTTCTCCACTTTGTTCCAGACGGCGAGTTCTCACTCAAATTATGTTCAGAATTTGGAGACCCAACTAGGCCACATTGTCACTAATCTAAGTCCAAGGCAAAAGGGAACAAGCATAGTGACACCATCCCTAACCCAAGAATGATTTATCAGTTTGAGCACTATGTCGTGCCACGACATTAAATAAGACGCTTCTTGGGAGGCAATCCATGTCTTTAATTCTATTTTTATTGCTTTCAAATGACCAGCGTTGTGAGTGGACGTTAAGAAGAGGTTGAAAGATTGAAAAGGGAAGCATAAGGGATGCCAAAACCGAAACGACAATCCACCGAAGGTATTGTTCAGAATCATTCTTATCCCCTTTTTGAGCTTGAGTAGATGGAAAAGTGGACTATCAAAATTGGTGATCAGAACTGCAATTGTAGATCCGCCAAAGTGCACTTTGCAAACTCCAGCGGATCAACTAAATCAGCCTTCAGATTTAGTGTTTGTTCAGGCATATTTGGTGAGCTTAAGCTCTAATTAGCGATTCTTAATGTGTTCGATGACATTATTCGAGATCATCGAACGAACCTACAAAGGTCTTTTCAAACTAAAAAATCAAACTTTTCGATAGTTTAAAGACTTTTAAAATCCTTTCCCTTACATTGCCTCCTTTGAGTGACTGTGATTCCTTGTTGAGTGATTTCAAAGTTCAAGGAATGCATTTGCTTGGATTTCTTGTCAACCCACTCCCAATCCCTAGTTTTTTCTTAGTTGTTTCTACTATTAAGGTTGGTTTTCAAATCTTTATGAGATTTTTGAGCTTTAAGTTGCATGTGTGGTATGGGCTTTAACCCTTTAAATATTATTGTGTACTTGATTTCGATAGGTAATAACGTAGTGTGGGATTTGAACTGTTCCATGAGAAATATGAATGTGTAATTTTTCATATGTAAATCTTGTTTGTGCTAGTTAGTATATGAAATTGAACTAATAATTATGTCGGGTCTAAGTCAAATTTAATGTGGGTGAAGTTTGATTAGGCCAATGTTGACCTGATTGCATGATTTTGCCCAATGATAGACAGGGTGAGTACTTTATTAAGAGAAAATCGTTAATTAGTGCAATACATAGCAATATCTGGGGGAAATGTTAGTTCCCATGTGTAGATAAGAATATAGGTGGATTTTAATGGTAAGGGGAACTCGTATTTTTTGTATTTATTGGATTTGATGTGAAAATTAGGTACTGGTTGAACAATTCATGCTCGCCGGACTTGTCTTAGCTCGCTAGGATAGTTAGGTGAATCACCGAATAAGCCCCAGTTTGCCTTCTTTGACATATATATCACCCTGTGTACAGTTCCATTCGATGGGCTTGTCTAACTATTCTAAACCAATTTGGTGAATCACCCGGTGGAAGTAGATATCGCCCTTGATGCATGTATCTTTTCATTTTATACTATCATTTTTGGAGGACTTGTCTTAGCCCACCGAAACTGACTTGGTGAATCACCGAGTTGGCATTGACCATACGTTTTGTTCCTAAACCTTGAGATTCTTGCTATTGTTTGATTCATTCAGCTCACAAGAGCTCACTGATCTTGTTTGGCTATTAACCTTCCCGATAGGGGGGCTGAGCAATATTTTTGAAGTTTAATTCGATGTGCATTTGATTTCAACTAACATTCACTCCTATGTTTAAATGTGTGCTTTGCATGAAATGGCACAAACCAAGGGCAAGAAAGTGGTTTCATCTGACAGAGTCTTCGCCTCCTCCAAATAGATACATGGGTTTATCTACTAATGAGCCTTCAAAGGCCCCATCATCAACAAACTACGACCCCATAATCATCTACCCAATAACGGGTACAACCTAAAAAGGGGATGGTGAGAAAGAGGACTGAGATTAGGTCCAAATTAGCGCAAACCTCCTCCTCACAAGCACCAGCTTTCAAGGCCTTCTCCATTATCACTACAACAGCCCTAAATATGGTCAAAGTTGTTGGAGAGAGGACCATTCTTGAGGAGAGATGACTCTCCACAGACATAGTCATGAGCGACTACCCAACTATCAGGGATACTGATCAATTGCACAAATTTTAGGGGTTCACAAAACTAAGGAACCCTTAAATCCCTTTTTGGGTGCAGGAGTTCTCCAATTCAGATGCCCAGGTCCTTCTAAAGAAGCGAAAGCGCATAGTTTGGAAGCCACTTAAAGAAGTGGAGGTACGTGACAAGAAAGTCTGATGCGACATGGAGTCATTGATACTACATGAAGATGCTGGCATTTGAGTAGTAAGATTTATAATCATTTCAGATGCATCATGACATTGACTCCCTGAAAGAGCTGGCCCCTTTTATTTATGAGTCTTCTCCCTCTTGGATAAATGATGGTTACCAAATCGAAAGAAAGACTTTAATGTGGTTGAAAGATAATAAATTGGCATCATTAGCAACAACATAAGGTCGTCACAGAACGAGTCTATCCTTAACCATGACAAGGTAGTCTTGGTTGGCACTATCATCGATAGAGAACACATACATATTTGGCTGCCATTATAGCTAATATTGTGATGAGATCAAAGCAAGAGCAGACGTCGCTCCCATTTCTGGTGTTGATAACACAACAGTGTGAGAGGGGAGGAGTCCCTTTTCGAGCAACAACAAATGTAAGGATCACACGAGCTTCATACAACGACATCATATAGATGAAAGTTGAGTGCTTGCAGGATGATACGGCTCAGAGGAAACTGCCACCACCAGACTCGACATATGTAGTTTATCCCACTACTCTAGTAGCTTAGGCAAGCGCACCTGCTCCTGCTGTGAAGCATGCATGTATTTCTACACCTTCCTCTACGATTAGCTCTATTGCCTCTATATATGTATCTATTGTTTCTACTTTGAGACCTCCCCATATCCTATTACTCGTCCCCCCTTGACCAAGTATTGATTTAAAGATAGGCATCTTTGCCCAATTGGAAGATGTTAAAGCCACCTGGGTTAAGTCGTACATGTCCATGATGATTCATAGGCCATTAAAAAGGCATTAGCTCCGTTGATCAAGGGAGTGCTCAAGTATAATGGGATGATTGAGATTCATAGTGTGAGGTTGGATGACCTCACAACAAGATTAGAGGTCCGAGAGAAGGCCGAGGGTAGCTCTGGTGCACTAGACACCATGTGGGATGAACTTGCTACTTTGCAAATGTTAGGTGGCCCAGTTGCAGTCCACAGACATATCCATGCTTTGGGGTGAGGTTCCATTACCAGATTCACCAGTTACCATGCCTTAGATGATGAGTACAAATCATATTTCTAGTGAGCAGCCTGAGATTGTTGTGAGTGTTGATGTTGTAGATGATGAGAATAAGAGGGCCGAGAATGAGCTGACTGAGGAAACGGATGAGGAGGATTTGAGGAGAAAGGAGCATGGTATTGTTCAGGTCTTGAATAAGATGTAGGATACTGAGGATGTAATTCTTCAGGTGGCACTGGAGTGATCCCTTTGGGAGACTTCAGTGGTTGGTACTAGTGGAGTCATTTCAGACTCCCCCGTCCCTCAGATTGCTGAGATGGGAACTGAAGCCCCAGTTGAGCCTTTTCTGCCACCTCCTACAATATCAAAGAAGACTGCAAGATCAATTATTAAGAAAGAGGAACATCCTTATTCGTCCAGATCAGCAAAAAGATTTTATTAATCTAATGTCAAAAAGCATATATTACATATTGGCTAAGGTCATATACTCTTATCCTATAAGGCCTCTAATCTATGATACTATATTTAGAGTGGATGAAGAAACGACTCAAGCTATGGCATGGATTTCCTATCCTGATCTTAAGCCCACATTTTTTTTGTAAAAGAAAGCACTATATTCTATTGCCTCGGTAGGAAAGGCCTTTCACTTTGATATGGCTACGATAAACAAGACTAGACCTAGTTGTTCTAGGATTAAATGAAAACTTGAACTTTTGTTCAATTTTCCTAAACATGTGGATATTGAGATTATCAATGAACATACAAAAGAATCTAGGTTGGAAAAGCTGAAATTTCAATATGATATGTTGCCTAAGTGCTACATGAAGTGTAAAGTTCAAGGTCATGCATAAGATGAGTGTAGAGTCTTACATCCCAAACTAAAGAAAGTTGTTGACATTGAAAAGCTTATTGCTACAAGTAATGAGAAAACCGAGGAAAGTACCACTCATGATATACCATAGAGGAGAAAGGTGGTTCATAGTTATAGGAACCCTGTGATGATTCCACAAATTGGACTCATTTAGGGCTTTATTTTGATAGAAATAGTGTCCTCAAATGCTTATTTTGTCTCAATATCTTATGAAAACTTTTAAGTTTCAGGTATTTGAAGTTTTAGTGGAAGCATGGACACATAGGCACAAAAAGGAACAAAAAGGCTAAACACAACGAAGGAGCTGAAGCCTGAGCATCACCAAGCACACTTGGTGATTCACCGAAGGGACGCATTCCGCTCTTTGTTCCAGTACGCGAAGCCCTGAAGGAGAAGGATCAAAAAGACGATAAAAGGAGTAGTCAGCGCTTCGCCGAATAGTTTCGCGAAGCAGTACTATACAACCCAATGGTCTAGAACATGAAGATGTTGAAGGCAAGCACGAAATGGTGATGAGACAGAAGAAGGGAGTCGAGCGATCCACCAACACTAATTTTTGAAGTCTTTAAATACTAAACTCTTTATTAATTTTAAGGGAGTCGAATTATTATTATAATTTTCAGAACAGAATAGTACTTTTTTGGATATTTTTCTCTCAAGTTTGGAGAGGGTTTTGTGGGAGACTTGAAGAAAGAAGGATTTCATCTTCCCAAGTTGGGAGTGGGTCTTCTCCATTCTTCTTCCTTTGCTTAAATCAAGGTTTAATTTCTTATAGCCGTTTGATTTTAGTATCGTTTTAGGTGTATTTTGTTATTTCTTTATGTGTGGCTAAAAACCCGCATTCTTGGGGTGTGATTTAGCAAATATGTGTTGATATTGTTGTTGGGTCTTTATTGCTAATAGGTTAGATGTATTTTAATGGTGATTTCACCTAGTGATTGTGGTTTAATTTAATGAGTTTGTGCTTGCAAATACAAAACTACCCATGTGTTTTCTACCTGCCCGAGAGGGAGGTCGCGAAACCAAGACCACTAGACTGATGTCCTAAGGAGTGGGTCGACATGAGGTTCAGCCCGAGAGGGTGAGCCCTAGTCCCATATCCTAACACTCAGCTCGAGAGAGTGAGTGGGGTAAGGTGTAGGCTGGCCTTCATACGGTAAATGGGTGTCTGAGAGGAACCCATTTGAAACAGGGTAAGTTGCTCAAGAGGGAACTTATTTCCATCTAAATCTTAGCTTAGTCACAATTATCTTGCAAATTTCCTATCGAAAGCTTGTACCCATCGATTTATCTCAACTTGTATAGCGGTCACACCCCAAGAACTTTTCCCTATACCTGATTTTTGTGTTATTTTTGTTGTTTTTACTACTTGTGACAAAAATCCCAAATCGATATTTGACACTTTTGTGTCACCCCCTTTAATTTAATATGTTTTCACTCGTTAATGTCTTTAGCTACGACTAGTTAGAGCTAAATTTTATTTTTTTATTAATTCTCAAAATCACTCCCTTGGGACACAACCCCAACCTTTAGTTAGGTTACTATATTATCGATGATCATAGACACTCATACAGTAGGTTAGTGTCGTTGGTCACGATAAGTATCACCCTACCAATAAAAGATTTACCAGAGATGGATAGATTGCAGAAAGTTCACATCTTCAAAATCCAGCTAATGCCTTTGACAATGCTTTTGCAATAATTGTGGAAGCTTGTACAATGGAGGAACTAGGTAAAGAGGGGACAAAGAAGAAGATAGAGGTGAACAAAGGGGATGAGGAGGAGATAATACACAATAACGTACAAGAATCTAATGGGACGGGGCATCAACAACAATCCTATAAAAAGGAATGGATCTCACAAGAATTAATACATAGAAAGGAAGAAGGGAATAGAAGTTGAAGAATGTGTTGAAATATTGTCCTCAACAACAACAATTAGATAAAGTGGCTACAATGGATCAAAGCACATTAATCGAAACATCTGTGAACGATGAAGATAGAAATAATTAGATGGAGATGCATGAAGGTATATATAATAATAAAATGAAAGGTATTAAGAAATCTATCTATGAGATCAATGAAAGTCACCAATAGCATCAAACAGTTGATATAAGTAGAGGGGAGAAAGAAGATATGTGCAACCCTTCTAAAGAATACATTAGAAAAGAAGACATGGTAAATCAAATATAGAGTATGAAGAAGGGAAGAAGAAATAATTGGATGTTGATTCAGCTATATGGTGGTGTTAGAAAATAAATAAGAAAAAGTTGATCTTCTCCTTATGAAAGAATTTGTCGAAGTTGAGTATCAAATCCCACTTCAAATTGATGTTGATTTAATATTTGAAGGGCAATCCCACATGTCAGCAATGAAAAATTCTTAATCCAAATCATTGTCTAAGAAAACTATGGGAGGGATAAACTCTCACACCTATAGAGAAGTTGCATGCACTGGTCTCACATCAGTTATAGGATGAGATCTGCAAAACAAACCAAGGATATAGATATAATTCATCATTCGAAGAAGATAAAGAAGAAGTAGACAGTGACATGAAAGTAGAAGAGGTTACTAAGCCAATTGGCTTAGCCCCTCAAGTTGTATCTAAGTCTAAAAAAGGAAAAGGTAAGAGGAAGACATATACTATAACCTACAAGGATCCAAGCTAAGAGGGATGGAAGATGTCTTCTAAATGATTCTAGTTCTTTTTTGGAATTATATATCTATGAGAACTCAAAATGCCTTTCATAGAGTTCAAATACTTCACAGATATCGCAAGTTTTTTCTCATTACTTTAATGGAACCTTTTCAAGACAATAGTAAAATTCAAACTTACAAGAGGAGGCTGGGGATGAATTATGTTAATTACAATGCTAATTGAAATATTTGGGTTTTTGTTAAAGAACATATTCATGTGGGTGTGATTTCGGATACTGATCAACAAATTACATTAAAAATGACTTTGGAAGATGGAAAACAAGTTCTAACAATAGTGGTCTATGCTAAATGTTATGTTGATGAAAGATTTGAATTATGGGACCCTCTATGTTCCATCTATTACAATTTTTCCATGCCATCGATGGTTGGGGTTTACTTCAACGTTATCTTTAGTAAGGAAGAGAAGATAGGGGGATTATCTATATATCCTCAAGAATATGAAGATTTTGCATTTTGTGTTAGCTCTTATGAATTAGATGAGATAAGTTTTACCACGAGCCCTTTACTTAGTGGAATGGAAGATTTGATGAATAGTTTATATTCAAAAGACTAGCTAGGGTGATTTCAAATCTAACTTTTCAGGAATTTATGGGCAACTTCGACATACAACACCTTGCTAGGACGGGTTTTGACAATGCACTTCTCCTTCATACATGCAGGGGAATTTTTCAAATTTCCTTGAAGTCATTTCATGTTTTTAATATTTTGGACCTACAAAGATGACTTTAAAGAAATCTTGAAGGGATATTATGGTTCAATGGAAATTGAGATAAAAGAAGACTAAACATGCTCTTACTAAATGGAGTAGCTATATGTTTGGTGATATATTCAAGCAGTTTATGATTAGAGAGGAAATCATGAAGATAAATGATGAACTATTTGAATTAAACCCTACCACAACTAATAGATATGTACTTCAATTAGCACAAGCAGATTGCATAAAATATTTGCACTATGCAGAGGAATTCTAAAGGCAATATGACAAATATCCAGTGGTTTTCAGAAGGAGAAAGGAATAATAAATTATTCCACTGGTTAGTAAAGGAATGAAGGAAGAGATAAGAACTGAAAATGATACTCAAAAAATATGGGAGATGGGCTGAAACTGAAGAAGACAATGCTTTTGAGGCGTTCACTTTCCTTCAAAACTACTTTGCAGGCAGTGGTATTGATGCATAATTTTCTTTATTGTATCACATTCAACCCTAGCTAAATATTGAAGATAAAGCTTTACTAAATATCATTACTGATGCTGCAGAGATAAAAAAAAAGTGGTGTTTCAATTGAATGGAGATAGTGCTTGTGGTCCTGATGGATTCACAGGATATTTCTATCAAACTTGTTGGGATATTATAGGAGAAAACCTAATTGGTCTGGTGCAGGCTTTTTTTTAGAGGTAATACCTTTCCCAAATCCTTCACACATATTAATTTAGTTTTACTTCTCAAAAAGGATCAGGTTCAAACTTATTCAGATTCAAGACGAATTAGTTTGAGAAATTGGATTAACAAGGTGATTTCAACAACTCTACATGATAGATTAGAAGGTACTCTCCCAAGACTTATCTCTCAAACTCAGTCTGGTTTTATGAAAGGCGTGAATATGTCTAAAGATATTCTCCCTGCACAAGAAATCATTGTTGATATTGGAAAAAGAGGAAAATCTGCTAATGTTGTGATTAACCTGGACATGTCAAAAGCTTATGATAGAGTTAGTTAAAGGTTTGTGATGAAAGTATTAGGGCAAATGTGCTTTAATTCTAATGTGGTGGATTTGATATGGAGGCTTGCTGCAAATAATTGGTACTATAATAGGGGAATCAGTATTCCCTACTTTATTCATTATAGTTGGTTAGGTGCTTTCTATAGCCTTGAATCAATTATTTAGTATCATAATGAATTAATAAGAGGAGTGACAACATAAATCATCTTTCCTATGCAGATGACACCATTATTTTTGTTGCAACTGAGAAACAGTCTTTACTGTTGATTATCGGGATCTTGAAAGATTATAAATGTTAGTCAGGGCATATGATTAATATGGACAAAACCTTATTCTATATTGTATAGCAAGGTAGCACAAAATCTAACTCAAGTGGTTGAGAAAGCTACAGGTTTGACTAAAGGTAATTTTTCTTTAATGTACTTAGGTTGTCCTATTTGTCATGGTAAAAAACGAAAATTCACTTCAAGGAGCTAATAAAGAAAGTTCATAACAGACTATAATTGTGGAAAGGAAAACTACTATCTTTTGGGGGAAAAGTTGTTCTGATCTCTCGTGTATGAGAGACTATGCCTATATATCTTCTTTATGTTATTGTCCCTCCTATATGTGTAAATATTGAGTTACACGGAATCGTTGCAAAATTCTTATGGAGTTTTAAAGATGAAGGAAGGGCAAAACACTAGGTATCTTGGGAAGTTATTTGCTTGCCAACGGAGGAAGGTGGTCTTGGCTTTAGGTCCTTATTTGATGTTTCTAATGCATTATGTTTTAAAGTTTGGTAGAATTTTAGAACTATGAATTCCTTGTGGTCCAACTTCTTGTGGAATAAATAATACAAGAGGCATAGACCTCGAATTGTGGAATTAAATGGTGGATCACAAGTCTACAAGAGAATTTTGCAGGCCAGGAATAGTACTTATCAAGATATCTAGTGGGAACCTAGTATGGCCAGCCAGGCTTATGGTATGATAATTAGACCCAATTGAGTGCTCTGTACTATATTCTACCTATCAGTGATGGTCTTAATGATAATCCAGAAGAGATCAATAAAATTATCTTGAATGGAGGATGAAATATTGATTTATTAAAGGAATTGCTTAATGAAGAAATTTTTCACAAGGTGCTAAAGGTGTTGGATAATTATAAAGTGAAGAAGAGAGAGATTTGTCATGGTAGATGTCTAATCCTAAAGGGAAGTTCATTGTCGGATCAACTTGGGATATTATGGGAAATAAAAAAGAACCTGAAGAAGGCATACTGAACATTTGGAAAAAGGTAATACCCTTCAAGGTGTCTTTCCTGTTTTGGAGAGTTTGGTTGCAGAGAAATCCTATTAAGGAGGTCCTTGTAAGGAATAAGATTACTGACTTAGTGATTTGTTGTTGTTGTGATCATAATTCCCAAGAATCTTTTAACCACCTATATTTCTCCTTTCCTAATGCTAACTTTCTATTGCAGTGATTTGCTCGTGCCACAAGGTTACCTAGTCCTTTTGTTCATTAAAGCAAACCATATGTAAATGGTGGGAAGGGGAATGTGTACCAAAGTTAAGACCCTTGTATAAGGCAGTTCATGTCTTCTTATCTGGCAGATTTAGAAGAGGAGAAATGTGATAAGACATAGAGGCAAGTTGTCTCAACAAGTTACGATAACAAAGGTCAATAGAAACTTATTTCTAATGGCTAAATACAAGTATCCTTGGCTTGAAGGCATGCCTAATTTTTGACCACTTATAAGTTCAGTTTCTTTAATCGTATACACCTCTGATTTACAATATAATTGTAAGATGGATATGTCTTGGAGTAGGAATCCACAAATTCAATACATATGGATCCTCTAAAACTAACTTAAACATCAACACTACAACTTTTTGTGTGAGGGATGACAGAGGAGACATTGTTATAGCACAAGCAAGGAGGTTAGATCTATGCACTCTTTAGAGGCAGAACTTCAGATATTTAAAGAGGGCCTCACCTATTGGTTGAATCATAATTATGGAAAATGACTCGTTGGTTGTTAAGAATATTTTGGATGGAATATGGAAGTACCATGGGTCACTTCAGGATAGATAAGGGCTATGAAGAGGGAGCTGAAGTTGAACACCTAATATTCAGGAAAGGCTAGAAATGGGTCAAGTGTGAAACTCACAAGCCAAAAAATGGACAACAAAACCCTCCACGGCGCCCCAGACGGGTCGTGAAGGGGACCATGGTCCATTAAGGGGTTCGTGGTAGGTTTCTAGAACCTACCCCATGAAGGTTTCACTTTGATAGACACCTAAACGACATGTTGTAAGGTTAAGAGGCCATCAAAGTGGTCGTCAAGTGGGCCAATTAGAAGAGGTTATTCCCTAGCCACTAGTAAAGGACCACGGGAAATAAAATGACCTGTGAAGCCCCACATGAACCATGAAGTCTTTCGTGAAGAGGGTTGATTAGACTTAGAGTTTAGGGTAAACTTCAAACGATCATATATTTTAGCACAAAATAAATTAGGTAGCCCATAACCTATCAAATTAAAGATATCTGAGTCATCTTTCCAACGCCACCGAGTTTGCCTAATTCAAATTTCGGAGTAAAAGGTTATGCCCAAAATAGTGAAGCCCTATCGGGTACAAATTTTTAACGACCCGTTTGACGGGCCGTGGTAGTGCATGACGGGCTGTTAAGGCCTCCTTTATGTCAATTCGTCAGTTTTTAGTCAGGGACTTTTAGATCTTATTTCCAATTTTTTTATGTCAATACTATGTCGTTTTTTCTTCTCCCCGAAGCCCTATATAATGATTTTAATTCCTAAATCACCAAAACTCAATTCATTCTCTCAAAAAAAGATCAAGTTCCTCCTCTCAAATATATCTCTCTCTACAAGGTGAAGAAAAAAGCTAGGGTTTCAAGATCAAGACTCATAATGCTCCATTGCTTCCAAGATTTTTCCATCAAGGTATGATAGTTTTCATCCATGGAGCCCTTTCCTCCATGGAGTTCCCAAATTCTCCAATTTTGTAAAGTTAGATTCCCCATTCAAGTAAGGGTTTTGTTCAATTGTCATGGGTTCTTTTCAATGTTAGTTCAAGTGATTGTTTTATTACTTTTTATGAATGAATTGAAGTAATTACATGTTTTTAAGATGAATCCCCATGAACCCATGCATAACCCAAGTTTTCTAAACTATGATGATAAAATGTGGGTCTTAAACCATTAAGGATGAATTTATAAAAATATGCATGTCTTCTGTTTATGAAATATATGTAAATGAATTTGAAGATGTTGACTTTGAAAACATGGTGAAGCTTATGAATTATTGAAAAGAATGCATGTTCATGAAAGTATGTTTATGACTCAAGTAAGCTTATAGATGAGAGTGTCTATATGTTCCATTAAGCTTGGTCACATGACATGAATGACATCTAGATTTTCCCTCCATTCTTTTCAGGCTATTTTCTATATTAGGTCTTGATTAGTATGGTATCTGTATATGCCATCAATTATTAGAGACCACGATTTCAAAACTATTTCCATTAGTATTAGGGACATCTCTAGCATGAAGTGAACAACTATGGACCTTAAAAGCTATTATGAAAATATCATGGATGGTGAAATATTTTCCCACGCATGATCTAAAGAGCTATTCTATGATAAGACAAGTAGTAACTATCCATGTCTTTTAAAGGAAAGACAAGTTGAGATTAATAACTACTACGTGGGATTTATGATTAGCACATAGAAGATATTGAGATGGAAGCTCTCCCGAGTTGAGGTCGGGTGTCTAGTAACGATCTCCTTATTCCTTACCTATATGGTCCCATAGGATAATTGTCTAGATCGACATTAGTTACTTGATCTAGTTTACCTCAGGTTCATGGTTCTACCATGGAAAGTAGGACAACCCTTTTTAGTGTTGGAGACACCAGGGTTCCATGTTATAGCTCGCATGATCTCTATGTCGGTTAAGGCTACTTCGTACAATAATGAACCATGTTTACCTTTAAAGTATCTCACATGTGTTCACAGATGATTTTACTTGCATTGATCATCATTACAATTATGTTTTCTAACCTCTTATCTTGTATTCTAACTTGGTCTTTGCATATCATGAAAATGTCCATTTAAGCATGATTTCGTACTTTCATACATGGCTATCATACTTAGAAAATGTTTGTACTAACGCATACTCTTGCCTACATTTCCCCAAATGTAGGGACCGACCTTACAGATTCGCACTTTCGTGGCAAGAGATCTCATATAGAAGCTTGAATATTAGAGAGTCCTCATGTTCCAAGGACCAAGCTTTATTTCCTTTTTTTCCTTACTTTCAGTTTTGGAACATGATGTACGGGCTACTTTCCGATCATTTCTGATGTACTAGATAGCTTTGAGACGAAGTTTAGACTTTCACTTTTCTCTATAAAACATTTATATGTTAAAATTGTCTTTTAAATATTTTAAATTTTCTATTATCTTGCTTGATGAATGCTAAGTGGTTTGCACGGGGCCTCTCAGGGTCTTATATGCCATGTTAAACCTAGGGGCTACCTTGGGTCATGGACATGGAGAATAAAGATGTGATTGTGGTGCATACGTATAGGGAAGGAAAATAGCTAGTTTATTTTTTATCTAACCTAGCTTCAAATTTTGCAGGTCACCAGTTGGTTCACTTTTGTAAATTCCAGATGTTACCAATAAATGCTAAAATAATACTAAACATAGACAAAGCAAACATACAAAATATTAGGACAATGATGGGTAAACACAACAATTTCAACAACATTGCTATAAACCGAAGGTGCTAGCAAGAAGTATCAACCATTCCAACATCAAGATACTACAAATGAGTCAAAATTTGTACAAATTAAGCTAAGTTTGGAGATTAGTCGAGGCAACAAGAATAATATATACGCAAATTTGATGGAGAATGAGTGGACCTAGCAAATACCTGATAGAACTAAAATGATGAACATTACACTCAAATCCATGTATTGAGGCAGTGGTATCAGTTCCATTGGAACTCAACCTGCACAAGACAAGGAAATGGGTTAATATTCAACTGATTAAACTTGATATTTTGATCGAGTATCTAAATAGGAAGCCTTATCTTTGGAACATTGACAAGACATCTTGGAGATGGAGAAGTCTTTGTTGAGGAAGGATCCATGATATTTGTAGAGTTTTAAATGTCAAGGTGGATTCCCTCAATATCTGTGAAGTTTCTCCGTCGCTAGGATGAAGAAAGCCCATTGGAGCTTCGTCAATGGTTCAGAAAAGGTGAAACGGTCGTAGCTGATGGAGTTTGAGCTTTTGATTGTTGTCGCATGTTTGTTTGTTCTTTCTTTTTTTTTAAAATTTTTGTCTATTTCATTATTTTGTAGAATTGGGCTTTGGTATTTTTGAACCCAATGCCAAACTATCTTAATATATATATATATATATATATATATATATATATAATAAATGGGCTATGCTCAATGATTTAAAAAAAATATTGTGGGCGGATATCAGGTTGTTTTCCTGGTCACAACACATAATTTGATATGAATGGAAAACTGATTATAGGAAAGGCACTTTTATTTAATAGAAAGTTATTCTAATTTTATCATTTAAACTTTGAAATATAGAATTCTTCTTAATTAATAAAGCTATAATAAAAAAATTTAAACATAAAGACTTTCTACAACCGTGATTGTTGCATATTTGATTGATTTATAAGGACTTGATAAATAGCCTAAAATTAATAATATGAATCTACATTAATAACACAACTCAAAATCTTATTTCTAAACTAAGTCAGCTCTTAAACATTATCATTTAAAAATATCACAGAAAAACTTTCCAGTGAAAAAATACTATACATAAAATATAATATTAAGCTCCAAATTTCATTTTAAAAGTAGTTTTAGTACAAAATTACATAATTGATATTTTACTAATGTGTGTGTCAGTAATTAAATATATGTGTCAAACCTCAATCCTAGGTGAGGCGAAAAAGTATCATATGAACCTTTAAAAGTGACCTATGATGAGAAAGTGAACTACTATGCATATAGATTTACTAATGAGAAGATACATAGAAAACAAATGTTGACTAGCTGAATCGATAGATGTGATAAGTAAAACTATGAATACAGATGATACTTTTACAATGTCTACAAAGCCTCTAACTGAAATTCATGATTGTACAACTATCAAAATACGCATAGTAAAGAATCGGCAAAGCCCCGAATCAACCTGGAGCTCACCAACAACCGGTGAGTATCATGTGCTTCTATAGGGGATATCTACTAGTTGAGTACATGTACCTGCAACATGAAATGCAGCGTCCCCAATAAGGGACGTCAGTATGAAAAAATGTACTGAATATTTAAGGCATAATACAACCATATGTAAATGAGAGCTCAATTGAAACAAAATACAAATAGATAAGGATTACATACCACCTTTACTTATATTTGTGGAATCGTGTATGTTACATTATTTTCTTTACGTTTCTGTGCGTTATAAACTTTATTAGACATGATACAAATGATCAATTGATCAGTGGTAGAAGAGGATGAACCATGCTAGGGATTTTAACCCATGGGATGTTGTCCTTATAATTACACAAATTGGGATCGGCCCATGATAGGCTTTCGCCCCTGAGCTGCCACCCTTCTATACCAATTGGGATCGACCCATGCTAGGCTTTCGCTGCTGAGCTGCCACCCTTCTATACCAATTGGGATTGACTCATGCTAAGCATTTGCCTCTGAGCTGCCACCCATAAATATATAGATTGCTTCAATTAGTTTCGAAATATGGAATCAAACAGCCTTACATACCTTACTTTCTGACTAATACAACTATCACGATTTAGCCTCCCTTTGGGGTGTTAATGTGTGAATCACCACGCCCTTCTTCTATTCACTAATACAACTTCATACATCCTTTGCCAAGATATCCATGATGCCCCCAACAACAATATACATAAGGCAGCCACTATCAATTCTCAAAAATGTTTCAGCATAATAGGAGAATTGTGAACTCAAGGATTCATTACCATCCATGAGTTCTTGACAAATATATATAAAATTCTCCACCCTAAACCTGTAGCTAAAGAAAAGTAGGCAGTAGCCTTACCTTAGTTTCTATAAATTTAACCTCTAAACTTGTACTTCAAGAACTTAAACTCTCCTACAAACTTTTACTTGGAAAGGAGGACAATATTCAAGAACCCTAAGGTGTTTTAGGTCTACTATGTTAAGCCAAGAAAGACCAAGAGAGAAACTTAATAAATCTGAAATTATGAAAGTTAATAATAAAGCAAAAGATCTTATCTTTATCCCCATAAAAGGGAGGTGCATTGGACGACTTTCGTGGGCCTTTGAAGACTTTAACACTTGTTGGGCCTTGCTGTCAATTATTCCTCTAGTGTACTCAATTTGGGCCATAATTAATGCAAGTAGGTGGTAGTGTACTAGGCCCAGTAATCTGGTCAAAAGTGTCTCGATAGGTGATACTTGGTTCTTTAGGCTGGTCAATAAGTCAAAGTAGTTGAGGCACCTACTTGTCACCTACTAGCTTAGTTAAGTCAAGCAAACACCTCAATATTTTATTCTATTTCTAGACCTTAATACCTTTTACTTATCTTAAAACACATATACAGTAGCTCAATTTAAACTTTAGACTTAAATACAATCTTATGATATCAAGTTTAAATACTTCCATCGACATCAACTTAATTGGGTCGGATTAAATTCTACGGACAATTCACTTTAAATCTACTATATATTCACTAGTTGCATAGGAAACCGAGTCCATAACTATACCACAAGATAATTTATAAGCGTCATATAAATAAAACTAGTAGAAATAGAATAAGGGGTGTTACAATATGTATATACCTTCACCTAATGACTTGTGAGTTGTCACTTTTGAATACTTTATATCCAAGGAAAAGTTAAACAGAAATAACATTCACCAAATGATTCCCTAATTTATTTATTTTTTCATTGCAATCCATATTCTAAGATTCTTTTTCATCGCAAAATGATAGTATAAAATTTTAATTTAGTTTTCCAAATGATAAAAAAGATTTATGTAAGGCAATGCGGACCTAATGGAACAGGTGAGTTGAAAATAGACAAAAGTATTATGTGGTACAGAGCGAAGCCGATTGAAGATTTTGTAAATTGAAGTTTAATAAGATTTTGTCATCTGACCATCTCTAGTTATTCTCTTTAGTCTAAGATCAAGCAATCTTGTTGCTCTCTCAAGTGGGAATTGTCTAAACACTTGTTCAAAGAAATGTCCCTTATTGTGTACCTTTTTAGTGCACCAATCAAAAAGTTGTATATGATCAATTAGAGGCGGAGCTAGGTGGGGTTACACTAGTGTGAACCTTGTGATTTTATTAAGTAGCCTGTTAATACTCAATATACATGTGCATACAGTTTACTTTCTTTTATTAACAAAAATATTGCACCAAAATGCCACAAGATAAATTAATTTAGAATTGTACTAGTATATTGGGCTCATGCTAAGCACAAACATTGCCTATCTTGTAATGTTTAAGCTGCAAAATCCATAACTAACTATCTTAACCAACTACTAACAAGACCAACAACCTCAAAGTTAATACATTTGATTATATATCTAATTACATTACACTTGACTATATGCTACTAAGGAGTTGTAGTGCAAATGATTAACTTCACATTGAACAAAAGTTTATTTGGTTCCAACTTCCAATTAATTTTATAACTCACAATTCATTGTTGGTGTCCAAGAACTTCTCTAAAGTAGTCACCTTCTCTTTAATTGCAAATGACATTTTTACTTATCCAATCCACAAATTCCCATTCATTTCATATACTTCACTAACAAACTTCCATCTATTTGTCTTTGTGTCCTCTAAAATCTCCACTACATGGCCATCTTCACTAAGTCTAATTGCTAAACTACCCCCACCAAAACCAATATTTTCCAAGAAAGAATGTGCTTTAGTAATATCAAAAGAGATTTTAACTAAATTATTTTTAATCCAATTATTGGAGAGTACCCAACCCATGAATTTGCTCCTTTATTATTTAACTCCCACCCAAAACTCCCCTTTTTTATTTCTTTTAATGTTGTCTGAAAACCTGGGAGCTCTGAAACAACTTCAACACAGCCATCTGTTGATGTTTTGAGCCATAATTTGAAGATTTTGCAAGTGGTTGTCTCTACAAAAAGGAGGAAATCACCACGTTTGCTTATGGCTATACCATTTGGGAACTTGAGATTCTTGAGGAGAACTGAGACTTGCTTGTTTTTCATGTCATACTTCATTAGTCTTCATGTGTCGTCACCGCTAACTATGACTGATACATGACTCCTAAATATTCAAAAGCATCTTCATGTAAACAATTTATCACAAGTGGATGCAAATTAAAAATATATGAACATGCTCTTTAACTTGACTTCGACTAATATCTAAGCCCTCTAACTTTGGGTGTACACAAGTAGATACTTAAACTTATATCAAACTGATTAAATAGTTGCATTCGTCATATGTTGCATTCTATAGGGCAATTTGTGTCCTAACATCATATGTGTATTATGTTATGCAGGATGCATGTGTCAACTTGTTCAACTTTATTTAAGTTTAAGTATCTATTTGTGCACACTCATTTGGAGGACATAGATGTCAGTTGAATAAGTTATATATACATACATATATGTTACCTTCTTGAGTATGTGGTACTGCTATCTGTAAATTATAGGACTATGATTTTGATCAATGCAGAGTGAATTGGTGAATCCAAAAGGAACTCCTAGCGAAAATTTTAGCAACTTGGGTAGCAAGGCCTCCATTTGGGCCCACAACAAGGAGGCCCAAGTAAGCATCTGCAATATATAGATCACCACTATTTTCAAATCTAATGGGCACCCACATTTTTGCTCAGTGGTAGAATGATCATGAAAACCTTCACATCCATCCCTGTTATTGCAGTCAAACACAAAAACATTATATAAAGAGTTTAAGTTATATAAATTGTTGACTTAAAAAAATAACATCATAAATTATTATATTTCAATTAGTATGTTTTACAACGATAAAATTAGGTGATGGTGAATTTTCGGATATGCTATTAATGAGTTATTAGACACCATATGAAAGGTAAAAAGAAACATTTACGCTGTAGTATGAAAATAAAATTTGAACAAAAATATTCATGCCTAAAATATGAAAGAACTTATAAACCTCATAAATTATTCTTTGACTTTGAACTTATAAAGATTTGAACCCCATCGAATATACAAAGGATTAATAAGAAAAAGATGCATGCCAAGGAACAGAAAATTTAAAACTAAGTCAGATGAATCCAAGACTATTGGAAAAAGCTACATAATAAGAGGGAGAGTCTAGGAAAAATTAATTCCATGGACCAATTGCCTAAGGCTAGACCAGAAAGCAGGGTAAAAGAGTCCAATAGAGTTGTAAATTTCATTTCTAGTGTTGTGAGTTATGACTAAAGTGGACAATGATAAGCTCACCATAATACCAGACAAAGAGATACACATTGTGTTAGGCTTTTGCCCTGATTTTCATACAATATTTTAGTTAATTTTTTCTTTAAAGGTAAATTAAGTATTATCATAAATACTTAAACTTTTCCTGAAAAGAAAATATAATTCTCCTCCATATTTTGTTTATTTCTTTCCTTAGAGGAAAAGTTTGGAACTCTATAAATTGAAAACCCCTCTTCTCAAATTAAGAACAGAATAATATCTACAATGTAGTCGTTTAGAGACTTTTGTCTAGGAGATTTTTCTTGCTTTAGTTTCTATGTTTTTTATTAATTTTTAAATACGTAGGTCAATTCGCCATATCATATAATAATATCATTTGATTTAGTATAGTTTTATGTGCCGTCTAATTTATCGTCTTATGATTTGCAATTGCATAACCTTCTACAGACACCTAATCACTTTCGAACCCCACAAGTGGTATCAGAGCACATAGTTCAATAATACAATGGTTCAACAAGATTGAAGACATGTTCAAGTGGTTTCAAATCAATTTGCAACAAATTTGATGATGAAGAAGATTTTTGTCTTTCTACATGTGAAGAAAAAGTTTTAAACCATATTTTCAACATTTTTGTTGCTGCAATTTCAATAATAAAATTAAAATATTTTAAAACCATTTTTAACTCATATCTACAATGTAGTAATTTAGAGACTTTTGTTTACGTGGAGAATTCTCTCTACCATTTTTATGATTTTTTTAGTTTTTATATGTGTAGGTCAATTGACCATATGGCATAAAGTGACACCTGAAGTTATCTGAATTTTCAAAAAGACACCTTAACAATGCGGACGTTCTATTAACCCCTTCCCCCCCCCCTCCCCTAAAGAACTTTGAATTAATATTATTGTATCATTTTTTCATCAGTCCCAGATTTTTAAAAGTAAGTGTTATCACACACCAATCATTTCGTGACATGTGTTGCTTTAATTTAAAATATAATTTTTTTTCATTTTAAGTTTTTCTTTATTTCTCCCTCTCTCTATCTCTTACTTTTTGACTTATTTTAATTTTATCACTTTAACTTCATCTTCAAGTTACCCCTCCCACCGTTTTCTCTCTTTCTTTTTTTCTTTCTTTCTTTCTTTCTCCACCTCCCACACCCTCACGTCAAGTTGAGCCCCTCCTTCATTTTCTTTCTTTTTTTTTTCTTCTTTAGCCAAATTCCTTTTTTCCAATGGTTTTTTTAAGTTATTGTTAATAAAACGAATTATTTTTCTATGAAAAATCAAAATTTTGAAGGTATCATCAATTCATTTATCTCATTTTCATATAACATCAAAGTTAGCAATGATAATTTTGAAATTAATGAATTCCCTGAAAATTGTAAGAGCTTGGTTAATATTACGATTAAAAAATTAAATGATACCTACTAATTGATCATCTTGAAATCTAATAGGTTTATCAAATTGTTCGAAATGTAAAAAATAAATTAAGATATAGTTTAGATTTGAAGAGACTTAAACTAATAGTAGTAAAAAAGGAAGGCAACATTGTAGTAAAAATGGTGACATTTAAAGTGAGAAGCTTCAATGGAGATTACAATGAATTTTTGAAGAAGAAACAAGAAAGAAAAAGAAAAAATAATGACAAAGAGTTAAAATTATTAAAAAAAAATAAGAAAATATATTTTATGGGAAAATACTTGTAAACATAAAGTTACATTTGTTATCTTAGGTTGCTCACGCTCTTTAAGAGAGTGCATACACTCTCTATGCCAAGTGAACAAAAAATGATTTAATAATATCATTTTAAGATTGTTTAGGAGGGTAATAGAACGTCCGCATAGTTAAGATGTATTTTTTAAAATTTGAGACAACTTCAGCTGTCACTTTTTGTTTTTTCTCTATAATATTATCATGTCTTTTAGTTAGTTTTTGTGTCGTCTAATTTATCGCCTTATGATTTGCTATTGTAAGCTTCCGCATGACACCTAATCACTTTCGAACCCAACAAATTATGATAAATCAGTTGGTCCTGATAATTTTAATGATGAATTCTTCAGGTATGGTAGATCATTATTGAAGATATTATTGTGAATTTTTTCAACGAATTATTCAAGGGTTAAAAATGACTAAAGTTTATACTCATACTTGATTACACCTTATACTCAAAATTGTTTCACCTAGTATCTTTTTTAATGTTAGACCTATCATTCTGAATAATGATACCAAAATGGAGGTATCAAGGGAACAAAATGCAGATAAGAAAAAAGAAGGAGAATTAAGACAAAGAGGAGGAACAAAGGAGAAATTGAGAGAGAATTAGAGAGGAAATGGAAGTTGTATTGAGCTATCATATTCAAAGAATGATCTTCATGCCTTACAAGAGCATTACAAATTCTACTTCTACTACAATCAGAAAACTAAAAGAAATTACAATGAAAATAGAAGAAAGTAGAAGTAAGTAACCCTAACTAACTTTCCCGCCAAAAATCAGAAATAAAAATGATGTGATCAATCCTATTTAGCACTAAAATGTCCTCCTAGTATGTGAATAAGATGACTTAGATGCTTGTCCGCAAGGGTGACAGAAGAAAATCGAGTCTTAAGTGTAGATGCCAACTCCCAAGTAGCATAAGAATGATCAAGATCAGACTATTTCATTTACCACTGAGCTACAATCTTATTACCTCACTTGATCATGTGCCGCTCAAAGATACACCCAGGTCAGGCAGTGAGGACTAGACAAATCAAGGACGGGAGGGTGAACAATAACAATAGGTAGTTTAGGAAAGAACTTGAGTTGAGATATGTGGAAAGAGGAGTGCATAAGCACTTCGGGGGGGGGGGGTGATAGAAAACGTCTCAAGTACACCTCATCCAATTCTAGGCGTAAACGATCGTTAGTTAGTATAAAACCCAACGAAGAGTTGGGGTCAAATCCACAGGGAGTGGTACGTGTCTAAAATTCAATTAAGAAGTGCAAACGTGGTCTAATTTGTTATAGGGATAAAAATTATCGGAAACTTACAAATAAATCTAAATGGGTGACAACGAATGTTAGATAGGGTTTTTTGATTGGTAACTATCAGCTACAACACAAGCAAAATAGGGGAAATAACAATAGATAGAGGAATTCTCAGGATGTGATCAATTATAGGAAAATTTCACTATATGGATAAATGAAATTACTATTAATAGCTAAATTTCTGTGGGTAGGCTAGGCTATGAGTGAAATAGCTTTCTCTCGAAAAACTACTTCGATTCAAGTGATTTCTTTCAAACATCAACAAGCTTAGCAAATAAGAACAGCCTACACCTTAATTCATATTCTCTCTCGAGCTTGATTGGTAGAATAGAGATTAGGATTTACTCTTTCGAGCTAAACCCACATCAACCCGGTATCTACAATCATCACCCAATTCAATTAAGCAATAAAATCAGTAAATAACAATGCCCATAAGCTAATTCAACCCATAATCACATGATCACACCCTAAGAACTGGGGTTTTAGCTAAACATTATAAAAAGGTAAAAACAATTACCAACTCGATTAGCCATCAGCTGGGTAAGAGTCTCCAGGACTTTACAATGCTTTCCAAGTATTAAACTCAAAGACCCACTTTTAAATCCTCAAAATTCTACAATTAGAACTCAAAAACTAAAAGAAAACTCTAAATCTAGAATGGGAACTGCAATATCTAGGAGAGAAATCCTCAAAATTCCATTTATAATCAAATTATAATTTCCTAAAATTTGCCTAAAAGTCCACTGGGCATATTGAGTCGCGCCTCGCCGAGTGGATCGGCGATCTGCCGATTGACCTCTTCCATCCCCATTTTGCATTGGCGTTCAGCATCTCAGGTCATATACCTTTAGGCCATCAAATTTGTTGTCGCGGAACCGATCAACGATCCGCCGACTGCCCATTTCTGTCACCAAGTTGGTTCTTCCCCAGGTCTGGCATGATGGAACTTTGGGCGAGCTATAGAGCCACTTAGCGGTGCGCCGAGTGGTCTTGGTGATCCCAGGATTGCCTTTTCTTCACTTCTTCAGCTATTTAGTTGCTCTTTGTCCGATCACATCCTTTCGTTTCTCCTTAGACTTCATAGCTGCAAATCAACACTTTAACATCAATTTAAAACATAAAATAGGCATTTGAGGACACTTAAACTATCAAAATAGAGCCCTAAATGAGTCGAAACCTAGGACTCATCAAAACCCCCAACTAAAACTTTTGCTTGTCCTCAAGTAAAACTCAAGTTCAACAGTTCAATAAGGATTTCTACAAATAGTGTTGCATAAGACTCAACATAGATGCACATAACAATGTTCAAATTACTGATACAATGATCAATTATGCACTCAAAGTTTCAAATTGTGACGCACCATCATCAAGAGTTCTCAAGCTCACAATGCTTGCTTCAAATGCAACTTGAAGCTCAACCAAGGTATTCAAATTCCTTCACAATAAAGAAGATTCCATATTCACAGAAAATTTCTCAACAATTTAAGGTCTCAGAATCACATACAACTCTCACACTCACTAGGCCATCCAGTTTGTTGTCGCGGAACAGATCGACGATCTGCCGACTGCCCATTTCTATCACCAACTTCGTTTTTCCCCAGGTTTGGCATGCTGGAACTTTAGGCGAGCTACAGAGCCACTCGGCGGTGCGCCAAGTGGTCTTGGCGATCCCATGATTGCCTTTTCTTCACTTCTTCAACTATTTAGTTCCTTTTTGTCCGATCATGTCCATTCCTTTCTCCTTATACTTCATAGTTGCAAATCAACACTTTAACATCAATTTAGAGCATAAAATAGGCATTTGAGGACACTTAAACTATCAAAATAGAGCCCTGAATGAGTCGAAACCTCGGACTCATCGAAACCCCCAACTAAAACTTTTGCTTGTCCTAAAGTAAAACTCAAGATCAACAGTTCAATAAGGATTTCTACAAATAGTGTTACATAAGACTCAACATAGATGCACACAACAAGGTTCAAATTACTCATACAATGCTCAATTATGCACTCAAAGTTTCAAATTATGGCGCACCATCATCAAGAGTGCTCAAGCTCACAATGCTTGCTTCAAATGCAAGTTGAAGCTCAACCAAGGTATTCAAATGCCTTCACAATAAAGAAGATTCCATATTCACACAAAATTTCTCAACAATTTAAGGTTCCGAAATCACATACAACTCTCACACTCACAAAGATGAACAAATGCTTGACTTCACCCATAGGCTTGCCCTTATTTTCCAATCAACATTTGTTTCAGCTCACTTAAGTTCAGAAATGTCTTTTCAAGGATTATAACGGGGCTGAGTGTAAATGTATGGTCATTTAGGTTTAGTGGCTTCTACCTTCTTTAAGGTATGGTCTGAATATCACTTTCCTCCTTTTCTTTAGCACTTCACACATGCTCATAATCCACCCCATTATTCAACTTCATATGAACCACCGGATACCCCATTTCTTTTGCAATTTTCACTACTTCATTTCACAACATTTTTTGTCTTTTTCTTTTCTTTCTTCTTTTTCATTCCTTTTTCTCCTTTCTTCTTTTTTTTACATGGAGGGGTTCCATCTTTCTCAAAACAATCCATAAACATAAGGGGGGATTTTTCACACTTCTTGACTTTCCTTCTCTTTTCACCACACCCCAAACTTAGGCTTTTTGCCTAAGTTTGCTATTCAAACAAACCATACTTCATGAAAGTTATGGGTGAATGGGTAAAGAGAGGTCACAATTGCTCAAGTTTCTTCCAAGAAAAGGGGTAAGGCTCAAATGGGACCAAGCAATGTTCACACTTCTCACAAGGTTTGCCACAAATAGGTATGTAGTCAAATAGGCTCACTCTCCAAACTTTTTGACTAAGATCATGTCTATTGCTTGCATCACTCAGTCAATCGGATCAACGGGGCAAATTGTAGGTGTCATCATGCATAATGGTCAAAGTAATCCCACCACACAAGCCATTGATACAATTATCACACAAGACTCCACACTTTCTAGCTAGCATGCAATATTCATCACAAGAGACTCATTCTACAACCGGCTAGTCCCAGCGAGATGCTAAAAGTTAACATATTGCCTATGTAACTTTGTTTGCATCATTGTAGCTGCGCATTTATTTTATTCGATTAAGAGCACCATTATCGTCATTTGTATTGACCACAACCGACACTCAAATTTTTATAATAACAACCACAATCACACAGAAAAGAGGTGGCAATATTTTAAAATTTGGTTCAAAACCATTTTCATTCAAAATAATGGGCCACAAGCTAAAACATACGCAATACCAGAACTAAGATATATATAAATATAAACCAAATAAGTCCAATAATCACAAAACACCCAAAGTCAATATTCACAAAATAGCCTACAAAAGAGGTAGGTATGGAAATACATTACCTCACCCAACAAAATATGCATTTGTCCTCATATGCAACTAAAACAAAAACAGTATATAAAGAGTAACAGAGAGGGAGGGGAAATATTATCCTGCCAGGCTAAGCCTGGGGTGAAGTCTGAATCTCAGTTACTCCATCTGTCGGGGTATTAGTGCCTGACATCTCATCAACCTTGGATCTAGTGGAGCCCACTATGGATACATCCCTCAAAGAGGCCTGAATAGCTGAATCTACCATGAAACCTTCAAGGTCTGCCAAATCATCAAAGACAACATCCTCACGAACACCCAATAACTCCTCATAAATCTCAGCATCTGACTCTGCAATGGCTTCATCAACTCTAACATCATCTCTAGTAATAGCAGAGGCACCTCAAAACAAGCTGTAACCTCGGTGTTCGGGTAATCTGGGATCTCTAGAGTACCAAAGAGTGAGGTAAAATTGGTGGACTTCAGCTGGTCAACATCTTTTCTCTGCCCAATAATATCGGCATTCAAGGTCGTCACCTCTTCAGTAGCACCCTGTCCTCTCTCACATACCTCTACTCTCACAGTAAGGGCATTAATCGAAGCCCTAAGAGGTGTCAATGTAGTAGTAAGAGCTCTCTCGATCACCCCAGAATAACAGCCTCTAATCGGGAGGCATGCACATCAGCAGACTAGGGTCAGTGCCCCATATTGTAAAGCATGGCTTGGGTGATCGGAGGCCTAGAAATAGAGGTACCAACTGCAGTAGATATAGGGAGATAGGGAGCAACAAAAGTATCCGGAGTCTCAGAAGAAGGATATACTGATGTACCTAATGGCCCACTGATCTGACTAGGCACGACTGCCTCTGTATGTATCATAGCAACATCAACCACTGGGGCTGTGTCTACCAGAGCTGCTCTCCTCCTTTTAGCCTCATTCTTCTGGTTCTCGACCTCAATACGCCAGATGTTAGTAGAGGAGATTTGTTTCACCTCCACATCCATCTTTGGATCTCAAGGAACACGGGCCCGTCTACATAGCTCGATGATCAACATGAGGTATTGAAATAAGGTCTGTCTCTGTCTAGCCGTCATGTTCATCTTCTGCTCAATCAGCATCCCTAGATTCAACTTCTGGCGAGAAATGATAGAGCCTAAACATGCTGTCTTTGGGTTTCTGAGAATGGATTCGTTCTGAGACGGCATGATCGAACTGCTAATAAATCCAAACCAATATCTAGCCACCACATTGAGATTCTTCTTATCTATAGGCGCTTTGGCCTTAATCCACCTCGGACTAGTTTTAGAAAGAAGAAGGGCTAGCTAACCTTTGAGGTCATCCAGAGTCTTTGTTGTGAGCACACTATGGTACTCGTGTGTGAAATATGTAGCCCTGTCAAACACATCATTTATATAATCACTGTTACATATAACTTTCTTCCCTCAAACCACCACGAAGTCCACAGGCTTGAAGGCACTAACCTTCTTCTTCACCGAGGTACCAAATCACCGTAAGCTGAGTAGAACTCCTGGACTCAAGTAGGAATGTATGGGCAACGGGGTTTGGTGAAGACCTCGAATCTGTGGAACCTGAGGGTGTCCCACACTACTGCATGCATGTCCATTACAACATATGTGGACAATATCTTCTCCTCTAAGATGGTCCTCAATCCCTAGGCATTCAACCAGTTGAGTGACCGGGGAGGAGAACCCTGAACTAGTGGCACGGGGACCACAGTCTGTGTCGAAGTTGGCGGATGAGGAGTCTGAGGCACCGAGATCCTAGAAGGATCATGATGAGATTCGGAGCATAGCTTCACTTGTCTGGCCTGTAGTAGCTGATCATCCTTAGGCTCAGTGAAAGAAGTCTTAGAATCATAGGATTCCCCCTCACTGCCGGAGTTGAACTCCAGTGTCTCAACCATGGGTGCATATCCTTTCCCCTTTCCTCCCTTTTTGAGGTAGTTTTTTGTGCTAACATTAGAAGTAGTTGCTTCCTTATTTATTACGACTCCTCGTGCCCACTTTTGGGGCGGCATGCCACTATCAGTGAAGTTTGTTCTAGGAATTCCTTCAAACAACATAGAGAAAAGACAGAAAAAGGTAATAAAAATACATAAAACATGCTGCAGAAAGGCTCATTGAACCTTTCGGTGAATCGCCGAGTTACTTTGGCAAGCCAGATTGGGCTCACCGAAAGTTTCAACACAAAAAATTTCCAAAATCAAAGCTGGTTAGCGATGTCCAGGGCCTTTCGGCATATCGACGACACTGATCGGTGAACTAGAAGTAGCTTGTTGAAAGTTACAGTGTATTTTAGGTTAAGGGGGCCAAAAGGGTGATCAAGAAGGACTTTTGGCGAGCACATGCATATCACCAAAAGTTACCGGCCACAAACTCAATAATTTAAGAAATTAAAGGTGATCTAGGGGGACTTTTGTGAACTGTGGAACGGTTCGGTGAGCTCAACTTAGCTCGCCAAATGGCCCAACGTGCCAGTTTTCAACCCCTAACTTCAAAATCCAACCCGCAGCCCACGAAAATAATATTTAACTCCTACAATATGCAATTAAGATTTGAACCATACTACCCATGCCCTCGGGGTACTTAGACTTCCCCTTGATTTGGCCAAAATTGGCCATTTGACGCCTTTTGCCCTTTGGATTGACGTCAAACACTCCATCATTGGGAAAACTACATCATTTAGCACAATCTGAGGTTTCTCAAACTTCATCGCTAGACCCAACACAGTTTTACCACAACCTAATGATTTAGACTCGAATTCAATCCATCAATGACACGAGAATCGATCAAACACGCAAAATTAGGAAAAAATTTAATTCATTACGGTCAATACGCCAATTAATCAATGATTATCAACAACTATTTACCAATTTTTATTCAAGTTCAATCACCTATGGAGTTTGGGGTTCAGAAAACTGACCTTTTATGCCGAAAATGATAAATTGTAATGCAAGGTGGCAAGTTTCCACAATCCTGAGCAAAGATTTCACACGATACGAGAATAAAACCAAGAAAATATGAAAGATCTAATATATGGTGTGAGAGTACGGGAGTTAAAAATGGGAGAAGATAAAGGATTTTTAAATTTTAAACCGTTTGGCCATTAAAAGCTTTCAGTTCGTGCTCCCTTCGGCGGTATAAGTTGTGTCAACTGAACCACACGGCGATCCCATGAGTGGTATTTTCGCTCACTGAGTTTTATAGGACACCCATCAATTTGGAAGTTAAAACGACGAACAAAGTCGGGCTCACTGACCTTTTTGGCGAGTCGTCGATTGAGCATTTAGCTTGCCAAGTTTTACAAAGTTCTCCTTCAAGCTAGGTGGTTCAAACGGCTGTCCATGTCGCAGCTCGTAGACCACTTTGGCGAATCGCCAACTGTACTTTTGGTTGCCAAATTACCAATTTTCCAACACTTTTAACTTTCAACATGTAAAATCAACCCCCGTTATTCACAAACAAACTTTAAAAACATCAAATACTTGGGTTGCCTCCTAAGAAGCACCATAGTTAATGTCGTGGCACAATGAAAATACCAATTTAAGCTTCATTTTTGGGGTTTGCCATTGTATCACTAGGCAACCCTCCTTTTCGTCTTGGATATAGATGGGTCGAGATTTGACCCATTTTTGTTTCCAACTTCTTGATAGAGACGTAGTGAGGAGTCACCGTCTGATTGAGAGTTGAGATGTCCTCCTTCATCTCTTTTAGCACTTTGTCTAACCCTTCAACTCTACCGAGAATGTGAGAGAGCATATCTTATGTACGACCACCTTCTGATTCCTTGGGCTTTTGACGCTCATAGGGTAGGATGTACCTGTCCTTGTTACCCTCTCTCTCCTTCCAAGTGGCTTTGAGATGATGCCAATGTCTGTCATGGTCTCTCTAGCCTGTATATATGTTTTGACGTAGATTTCCACCTAGCTTTGGATAGTTTTGACGAAATCCTCCTCCTTGATTTGCAAGGAATTTCACTTCCTTATTGTACATCGCTTCAAAATGGGGTTCATCGAGGTTTACTCCACCAACACCCACATCATTAACATTCTTGGCACCACTACCCATGACATTTTTAGCCAAGATATCCAAATGGGTAATCATTTTGGCCATGTTTTGGTCCCTATATTGATCATTTTCACTTTGCTCTTTTGTAATTCTAAACGTGAGAGGAGACGCTTGTTTCTCGTGAGTGTACCATGCTCTATTTATCTTGGTCATGCAATCAAGTAGTTGAGAAGCTACTTCATTGGGTTGTTGCATTATACCACCAGGAATAAGTTGATCCGCAACTCCTTTGTTCACCCAAGCGAGACTCCTATAGAAGTATTGCAGGAGCACGTTGTTAGGAAGTCTATGAGTTGGGCACTGAAGCATGAGCTTCTTAAATCTCAGCCACGTCTCGTGGATTAGTTCACCTTCCAAGCATTTGAAATCTTGGATGCTATATCTGAACGTCATCATCTTTGATGGAGGAAAGAATCTCACTTGGAACGTTGTGGTCAGCTCATCCTAAGAAGCGATGGAATCCCTAGGTAACTCAGATAACCATTTGGTAGCTTCACCCATCAAAGAGAATGGGAACAACATGAGACAGACTGATTCTTATGTTATGTTCTTGATTGAGAATTGACCACAAACATCCATGAAGTTCTGAATATGCTTATGAGGGTATTCGTGAGCCAGCCCTCCCTATAATTATTTCAATTGTAGGAGTTGAAGCATCGTGCTAGTGATGTGGAAAATAACGTTCCCTTCGGCCGGAGGCAGATGTATTGCACCAACACCACCCAATTCAATTTGGTCATGTACATCATTTAGATTTCCAATATCGTCTTAGTGGCCCACTTGGCTACCATTACTGCCGTTTACACTCATCTCTTCCTCTGCTCAAAACAAACATCACAAACACAAACCAAAGTAAGTCGATTCAACTGTAACACAAAAAGAACACAATTCAACTCCAATAATAGGATTTCAAACAACACCACTCACCTGCAGCGGCACCATTTTGATAGAAAATGTCTCAAGTATAACTCATCCAATTCTAGGTGTACACGATTGTTAGTCAGTATAAAACCCAACAAAGAGTTGAGGGTCGAACTCATAGGGAGTGGTATGTGTCTAAAATTCATTTATGAAGTGCAAATGTGGTCTAATCACATATAGGAATAAAAATTATCAGAAACATACAAATAAATCTAAATGGCTGACATCAAATGTAAGATGGGGGGTTTTGGATTGGTAACTATCAGCTACTGCACAAGCAAAACATAGTGATAACAATAGATAGAGGAATTTTCAAGATGTGATCAATTATAGGCAATTTCACTATATGGTTAATTGAAACTACTAATAAATAAGTAAATTTCAGTGGGTAGGGTTAGGGTATAAGTGAAATATCTTTCTCCCAAACAACTACTTCGGTTAAAGTGATTTCTTTCGAACATCAACAAGCTTAGCAAAAAAGAAGAACCCATACCTAAATTTATCTACTCTCTCGAGCTAGATAGGTAGAATCAAGATTAGGATTTAATATTTTGAGCTAAACCCATATCAACCCGATAACTACAATAATCAATTGAAAGCTTTGATTCTAAAACCTCTTTTTCAAGAAAGCACAAAATTCTAAATTTGAATTGCATTTGCAACTAAAATTCTTAGATTAAAACACAGCTATCTATTAAACCCACATAAATTAAGCATTAAAATCAGTAAATAACAATACCCATAATCTAATTAAACCCATAATCACATGATCACACCTGAAGAATTGGGGTTTTAGCTAAACATCAATAAAAGGTAAAAAAACAATTAGCAACTCGATTAGCCATTGTCACGACCCAGGGGTACCCCCTAGATGTTACATGGCGTATAGAACCTTGAAGGACTCCATACAAGCCACTTAGCATATCATAACATAAGCAATAGAATAATAAGATTAAAAACGCATCAACTCTAACATTCTCATAAAACAAACACGGATGTCTAGACTCTAAATCTCAACATAGCCATCTATTACACTGTCTTTAATTAAAAAAGGGCATAGCCCATAAAACATTTTCAAAAGGGAAATACATGAAATGAAACTACAATATACAAAAATCCGTCCTCAAACCATAAGGACTCACCAACAAGCTAGGAGAATAAGCAAGTCCAAGCTTTAGCCACTACGATAACCACCTTGAGAACTGGACCCTACACTTTAAAAAAAATGTAGGAAAGTAGGCGTTAGTACAAAAATGCACTAAGTATGATAGCCATGCATAAAACATTGAAAAATGCTAAAAGGGACATTTCATTTGAAAGTATGCAATTTATCAACTTTAAAGATAATCATAAGGATAGTGAAAAAGCATAAGTCCTAGACATAATCAAAACGTAGGCTATCGTAACATAAAAGAAACAATTCATTAATAACGTTAAAGCAAACTTGTGCAATGCATGAATAAGACCCCATAAATCTCACCCATGCAAAGTAATCCTCCTCAGGCCATCATTAATATTCATCATCTTTAAGGCCATGAAAACTCATAATTATAGCTTGTTAAGTAACCATAGTTCATAAGTCATATTTATGTTCTTTTTGTTGTGGGAATAAGCCTTAACTCACATAAGGCCATGTGAGCTACAACACGACCACCTGGTGTTACCCATACCGAAAAGGGTTGTCCTATATTCCTAAGGTAGAACCATGGTTTTTTAGCTTAGGTGGATCTACTAGCTAAATATCCTACGGGGGCACGTAGTTTATCGGATAAGGAGACTGTTACTAGAAACCCGACCTTTCTATTGGGGAAGCTTCCATCTCAAGAGATTGATTCTAGAAACCCGGCCTTTCTTTTGGGAGAGCTTCAATCTCATATTCAATATCCACTCGGTGCTAAGCATTAATCCCACAGAATAGTTATAAAGTCATAACTTATTTCATGGAGGGTTGACTTTGACAATCAAACCACTTAGTTCATTAGGATAGCTCTTAGATCATTCGTGAGAATAACCTTTCACCGTCTATGTCCACATATAGATTCAATTAGGTGAGAAACCCTTTCAACCTTAGAACCTTCATATTGTGAGAAAACCTTTAACATCATATCATTGTCATGTATAAGTGTGTATGTGAGAATATCCTTTCTACAACACAACAACTACATCACAATCATAGCCACATCACTCTCAAAGTGTTCTTAAAGCATATACATAAATCTCATAAACATACATAATTCTCATACTTTGCCTTCAAGGCTCAAAACTCATATCAAATCAACACATCTAGAATTTCTACATTAGACATGGATATCATCATAATTCAAGTAACCCAATCACTACATGCATAATTTCGTAACATTCTTCTATAATCAACAAAGACTTACATAAGAAGATCATAATTGAGAAATATAGGGTTTCATGGGTTCTTGAGGGAATTCAACATAAAAAACCATAGGAAAACATCAATGCATATATAATATATCATAATTCAATTATTAGAAATGATTTTGAAAGGAACCCATGACTGTGGAATCAAACCCTAACTTTTGAGAGATTTCTTTCTTTGAAATTGAGATTTTGAAGAGATTCCATGGATGAATTCTATCCATGGATTAGAGCTACCATACCTTAACAAAGAAACCTAATGAAATTGATGTGAAGAACCTTGCTTCTTGAATCTTAGCTCCAATTTCCTTCTTCTTCTTCTTTTTATTCTCTGAGTTTTCTAGACATAAATTTTTTGAGAAGATGAATTTTTAGAAATTAATTTGGGGTTTTGGAAAATAATGAGGTGAATGGGTGTATTTTGAGTTAAAATAACGCATATAGGTGTATAAAACTTAGGAAAAATGACCTCACTTAATACCCCTTTAAAAAGGAATTACCCAAAATAACCCCCACTTTAAGTTGGATGCCCATGTGCCACGAGGGGCTCCACGAGCCGTGCTCATGACCAAGAGTCGTGGTCCCCTTCGTGAACTTGAGGCAGTGGCTAGGAAACAAGTGTCTTTAGCCCACAAGACCAAGGCATCTTCACGAGGTGCTCCACGCGCCATGGTCCCTCTCTTGGGACTTGAGGCAGTGGCTAAGCCACCCTCCTTCAACCCTCAAACCCCAAGGCATGACCAAGGCCACTACCACAAGCCGTAAAAGGCTTACGAGACATAATGCAGCTCGTGTTGATGATCCAATTTGGGGCAGCCTTAAGAAGGGTACTGCCTCACCACCACGAACCGTGAAGGCTCTCGTTGCATGGTGGGAAGTGCCTTGGGAACTTGGGGCATCCTTGGTCCCTTTCCCTTGGCTCTTGCCCTCATGCCCTTGTCCCTAGGCCACCTTCATGATTCTAACTCTCACGTTTAGCTGTAGTTTAGCGTACTAATTTCCGTGGTGTTACAACCATCAGCTGGGTAAGAGTCTCCAAGCCATTACAATACTTTCCAAGGATTAAATTCAAAGATCCACTTTCAAATCCTCAAAATTCTACAATTAGAACTCAAAAACTAAGAGAAGACTCTAATTCTAATTCCATTTAAAATCTAATTTAAAGTTTCCCAAAATTTAGCCTGAAAGTCCACTCGGCGAATTAAGTCGCGCCTCGGCGAGTGGATCGGCGATCTGCCGATTGTCCTCTTCCATCGCCATTTTACATTGCCCTTAAGCATCTTAGGTCCTGTATCTTTGGGCAATCCAATTTGTTGTCGCGGACCGATCGACGATCCACCGACTGCCATTTCTATCACCAACTTTGTTCTTCCCTAGGGCTGGCATGCTGGAACTTTGGGCGAGCTACAGAGCCACTCGGCAGTGCACCGAGTTGTCTTTGCGATCCCACAGATTGCTTTTTCTTCACTTCTTCAGTTTTTTAGTTCCTTATTGTCCGGTCATGTCCTTGCCTTGCTCCTTAGCCTTCATAGATGCAAATAAACACTTTAACATCAGTTTAGAGCATAAAATAGGCATTTGAGGACACTTAAACTATCAAAACAATGCCCTAAATGAGTAGAAATCTCGGACTCATCTAGGGGAGAAGAAGTTTGTAGGCGACTACACCTATCTTCTAAACAATAGGATAAGGACAAAAATATCTGGAAGTTAATTTGTTGTATGAAAAAATGGAGAGGGAAAACTGTCTATATGGCTGTAATTTAACAAACACCAATCTTTAACCTGAAAGTGCTTGTAAGACCTATGGAAATCGTCTTGAGAAAACATCCTTTGTTGAGCCCTCTGCAAGTGGAATTCAGCCAAATGAAGCTTGAATTCTCTGAGCAACATCAGATCCTCAATAACATCAGAAGTAGAATCATCAGTCAAGTAAGGGAGGTGTAAAGGAGGAGAATAACCATATAGGAGTTCAAAGGGTGAGGTTTGAATAGAAGAATGGGCGTTGGAATTGTACCACCACTCAGCTAAGGACAAGTAGGACACCCAATAAGCAGGAGCTATAGGTCTCAGGTCTCAAGACATTGATTCAAAACCTCATATTGACCATCAATTTAAGGATGATAAGTTGTAGAAATTTCCAAGGAAACCCCTTGGGAATTTGAGAAGGCTTTCCAGAAAGTGCTAATAAAAATAGGGTCCTTATCACTGGTGATTGTAGCAGGGAAACCATATAATTTGAAGATGTTATCCAGGAAAATTTGCAACATGTGATTGAGCACTATATGGATGAGACAATGCAATAAAATGTCCTCACTTGGTTAACCTATCAACTATAACCCAAATGACTATTTTTCCCTTGGACTTAGGAAGACCTTGAGTAAAATCCACACAAATGTTAGTCCAAGGAAGGGATGGATTGGGTAAAGGTTGGAGCAAACCAGGTGAAGCTGAAGTACTATACTTGTTCCTCTGGCAGACAACACACTTCTTCACATAAGATGCTATGTCGGATCTAATACACTTCAAATAAAAATATGTCAAAACTATTCTGGTAGTAGCATCAATACATGAGTAACCACCAATAGGAGTAGAATGCCATAGAGATAAAAAGTTAGTCCTAAGGGTAGCTTCCCTCCAAATAACCAATTTACCCTTTCTTCTTAGTTGATCAAAGAACCACGTAACATGATTTTAAGGTTGAACCTACAAAGATTGAATCAAAGCATTCAATTCTGGATCAGTCAACCATCTAGGTTTTATTTAATCCCATAAGTCCACCTGATTGAGGACACCATAAGGGACACAAGCTTAGCACCTTGGATTCGAGAAAATGCATCAGCACATAAATTTTCCTTGCCCTTCTTATATTGGATCTCAAAATCAAATGGTAACAACTTAGCTAATTAACCATCTAATCTATGAGTCCGTGTGAAGTTTTTGTTCTAACAAATACTGTAATGCCTTATGATCTTTTCTCATAATGGAATGTTTTCCAAACAAATAGTGAGACTACTTAGTAATAGCAAACACCAAAGGTAGCAATTGCTTTTCATACATAGATAAGGCTTCATGAAAAGTAGAAAGACCCTTGCTAGTAAAAGCAATGGGGTGGTCATTTTGTATCAATACAACACCAATGCAAGAGCGATTGTCATATGTCTCAACAACAAAGGAAATAGAATAATTAGATAATGCTAGGATCGGAGCAGATGTCAATGCTACCTTCTAGTTATTGAAAGCCTGTGTAGCATTGTGATATGAAGTTGTTCTTTTTCAAAAAATAAGTAAATGGACTACTAAAGACACCATATCCTTTAATAAATTTCATGTAATACCCTGATAGGCTTAAGAAACCTCTAAGTTGTATAAGTTTGCTAGTAGTAGGCCAGTGTTGCAAAACTTGAATTTTCCTAGGATCACTAGAACACCCTCACAAGATATGAAATGGCCTAAATAATCAACTTTAGAAATCCCATCATTTGGATTGTTTTACCAATAAATGTTGTTGCACGATGATATCAAAAACAATATATAGATGAGTAAGGTATTCCTGTAAGGACTTACTATTGTTGATAATGTAAGAAAAAAGACCAAAACAAACTTTTATTATGGGTTTTGAAAGCTGTTTTTGGAATGTCATCCACCACCATTCTGATATGGTGGTACCCAACTTTGGAGAACAATTTGGCTCTTGCTAGTTGTAACACACTGTATGCAAAAGACCAAAATAGCTAATTTCAAGATGGTGTGGTCCGTGGTTGGCCTTCTAAAGTGAGGTCTGAGGGTCCAGGTCCATGACCTGACCAATGGACCATAGGTCAGACCATGATTTGTGGTCGGGTTCTGTGGTTCGAGATCCCAAAATCAGACTTTCTGACACCAAACGACGGTCCACCAGGACGGGCCGTGGGTCAAACCACAGTCCATCGGTGGTGGCTATCACTAAATTTTAACGGGTAGTTGGGTCTTTTACTAATTAATTAGTTCATAGACTATGTCTTTTTTCCTATGTTTAGGACCCCTATATAAGTCTTTCAACCCCCAAATTCACCTCATTTGTTTCATTCTTCCAAATTCAAAAAAGAAAACCAATTCCTCTCACAAATATTCTCTCTCTAGAAACTTGAAAAAGAAGAAGAAGATTCAACCAATATATGATAGTTTTCATCCATGGATTCCTTCCATCCATGTAGTTCCAAAATTCCTCTATTTAAAAAGTTAAAATTCCCCAATTAAGTTAGGGTTTTCTTCAATATTCACCGGTTCTTGTCATTATTGATTTAAATGATTTAATTACGACTTCTAAGCATGAATTGATGAATTGCAATGCTTTTATCATGAATTCCCCTAAGAACCCATGTGATCCCTATGTTTTCAAGTTATGAACTATATGTTGAGGGATTTTGATCTTCAAGGAAGAGTTTTATGAAATTGAGCATGTATTATTAGTATTACATGAATTTATGATGAAATCCATATCAAACCCATGTTTTCTAAGAGTTGATGATTGAAATTGGGTTTTGACCTTAAGGAGGTAAATTATGGACTTATGCATTGTTTATGAAATCTATGCAAATGATTTAAGGGTGCTTTGAGAGTAAAGTACCAATGATGATGAGTATGACGTGTTATTGAAAGGTTTTCTCATGTACACATACTAGCATGATGTGAAAGGTTTTCTCACATATAAAGGTTTCTTAGGTTGAAAGGCTTTCTCACCTAATTGAATCAAAGACTAGGAGCTATCTCAATGAAATAAGCTTGAATTAGTAGGAAAAGGGCTCCTTTTCATGAGTAATGAAGTCAATTGAGAAATGACTATTCCGTGGGAATTTATGCTTAATACCGAGTGGATATTGAATATTAGATTGAAGCTCTCACGTAGTAGAGTCTGGGTTTCTAGTAGAAATATCCTTATCCCATAACTATGTGCCCACATAGGTTGATTAGCTAGTGGATCCACATAATCTAGACATTCATGGTTCTACCTTCGGCAAGTAGGAGACCTCTTTTCAGTGTGGGGTAGCAACCAGATTCCATGTTATAGCTCACATGGTCTCAATGTCAGTTACGACTATTTTCCCCACAAGTAATAGTGAACTAATGTTACACAAGGAATATCACATATGAGTTTAAAGATATTAAGAAGAAGTTAGCTTACATTGACCCAGATTTAAAATTTATGTTTTATAACTCTTTCATATGATGTTTAAATTGGTCAATTGCATGTCATGAAATGAAATTTCCTCTTTAGCATGATTTAAATGTTTTATGCGTTGCTACCATACATGGTACATTTTTTTGTGCTAAAGCATACTCTTTGCTACATTTTTCCCAAATGTAGGGTTCGACAAACATGTTTCCATGTCTCGCTGCTGATAATTGAGTTCGTGATTTCCCGAGCTTTGGTAAGTCCTCATGCTTCGAGGATGAAGTTATTTTTTAGTTTCTTTCTTGTATTTATCTTTTGGACATGATGCATAGGCTAGGCCCAGTTTCATTCCATTGTATTGGATTGTTATATTGAGACATGAGCTTAGACTACCACTTTTCATTTTATAACAATGTTTGGACTTGAACTATTTTACTCTTATTGTTCTATTTCTTTAGTTATGAGATCTAGGTGGTTTGTGTGGAGTCCTTCAGGGTTCTATACGCCATGTTTCATCTAGGGAGTACCCCTCGGTCATGACAAACTTGGTAATCAAAGCACAAGGTTTAGAATGGTCCTAGGATGTCTCATTAGCCACGTCTAGTAGTGTCTTGTTCATGAGTGTGAAACGCACCACATTTATGAATGTGAGGCTACGAGATGATTAGGAAACTCCACTTCTTTCAAAACTATCAAATCATGCGATAGACTTTAACTCTATAGGTCTCTCTCCTAGTCCTTATCATATGTTCTTTAGGATATGGCTATCCGAAGAGCTTATGCTTGTAGGATTTTTAGGGAGAATGCAGAATAACAAGATCCTCCCCAAGCTCCTCAAGATTCGGTCGATCCTTTGGCCGAGCATATATCTAATGCGGAGTTTAGGGCTGTTTTTCAAATGTTGGCTCAAGGTGTGACAACCCAAGAAAATAGGGAGGTTGTGGTTCCTGCAAGGTCAAATGTGAATTTAGCGGCTTCAAGATTAAGGGAATTCACATGAATGAACCCTCCGAAGTTTCATGGTTCCAAAGTTGAGGAAGATCCTCAAGAGTTTCGATAAGGTCTATAAGATTTTGATGATCATGGAAGTTATGCCGGTGGAAAAGGCGGAGTTTTCCGCTTACCAATTGAAAGGTAGATTGGAAGATGCGAGTCCTCTTGATTAGGAGAAAGTTAAAGCTGCGTTTCTTGATAGATTCTTTCCCCTTGAGATTAGGAAAGCTAAGGTGCTAGAGTTCATTAACCTTTGACAAGTGAGTATAAGTGTGAGGGAATATGCTCTAAAGTTCACTCAATTGTCTATGTATGCTCCAACGAAGGTTGCCGATTCAAGGGCCAAGATGAGTTAGTTTGTATAAGGTGTGTCCGAAATTGTGGTTAAATTGTGCCGAACCGCAATTCTCATTTATGATATGAACATCTCTCATCTTATGGTGCATGCACACCAAATTGATAAGGAGAAACTCACGAAAAGGTCTAGGGAGGCAAAAAGGGGAAAGACCGGTGATGGTAATTTCTCTAACACAAGGTCCGAAGGACAAGGTAGTCCAAGATTTCGACAAAGATTTTTTAGTCATGGTTCCTCCAATGCTCCTCCAAAGTTCAACAGAGATAGAGTGTCTAACCCTAAACCTCAAGGAGGTAATGGTAGTGGATCTTCACAGCCTAGGTCTAATTACAATAAGTGTGGGAGGAAGCACGATGGTTGGTGTCTAGCTGGCACAAATAGTTTTTATGGTTATGGTAAAAATGGTCACAAAATGAGGAATTTCCCGATGCTTAAAGATAAGGGAAGAGAGGGAAAGCAAGCTACTCTGAGTGGTTCGGGTTCCAACTCTCCTAAGAAAGACCGCTTTTATGCTCTTCAGACTAGAGGTGAACAAGAGAGTTCTCCTGATGTGGTTACTGGTATGTTGAAAGTTTTCCAACTTGATGTTTATGCTTTACTTAATCTTGATGCTACCTTGTATTTTGTGACACCATATGTGGCTATGAGGTTTGATGTGCTCCCCAATGTGTTGGTAGAACCTTTTTCTGTCTCTACTCCTGTTGGTGATTCTGTGGTGGCGAAGGGGGTCTATAGAATGTTTCCAGTTTCCTTGTCCCATAGATTTACTCTTGTTGACTTGGTAGAGCTTTATATGTTAGACATTGATGTTATCTTGGATATGGAATGGCTGCACTCGTTTTACGCTTTTATTGATTGTAGAATTCGTGTAGTCAAGTTTCAATTTTCCGAATGATCCAAATTAGAGTGGAAGGGTGGAAATTCTATGCCTAAGGGTCAGTTTGTTTCGTATCTTAAAGCTAGAAAGATGATTCGTATGGGTTTCTTTTACCATCTAGTAAGGGTGAGGGATGTAGATTACGAAACCCCTTCTCTCGAGTCGATCCCCGTTGCAAGTGAGTTTTCAAAAGTGTTCCCAGATAAGGTGCCCGATATTCCTCCCAAATGGTAAATAGACTTCGGTATTGACCTTCTCCCAGATACGCAACCTATCTATATTCCTCCTTATCGTATGGCTCCGACATCACTTAAGGAGTTGAAGGATTTGTTGATTAAGGGTTTCATCAGCTGAAAAAAGTGACAATTAAGAATAAGTATCTTCTCCCGAGGATAGATGATTTATTTGACCAACTTCAAGGAGCAAGTTATTTCTCTATGATTGATCTCCGATCGATTTATCACCAATTAAGGGTAAAATATTATGACATTCTTTAGACGGCTTTTCAAACTCAGTATGGTCATTATGAGTTCTTAGTAATGTCGTTTGGGTTGACTAATGCTTTGGCAGCATTTATGGACTTGATGAAAAGGGTGTTTAGGCAATACCTTGACATGTTTGTGATTTTGTTTATCAATGATATTTTGATCTATTCAAGGAGTGAGAATAAACCTATTGATAATTTGTGAATCGTGTTGCATGTTCTTAAGAACCAACAACTTTTTGCAAAGTTTAGCAAATGTGAATTTTGGTTAAGGACTGTAGCTTTCCTCGGTCATATTTTATCAAGCAAGGGTATCGAGGTAGATCCTAGGAAGATGGATGCAGTCAAGAGTTTGCCTAGACCTCTAACTCGCTCGGACATTTGAAGTTTCTTGGGTTTGGCCGGTTACTATAAAAGGTTTTTTGAGGGTTTCTCTTCAATTGCCTCTCTTTTGACGGCTTTGACTCAAAAGAAGGCTAAGTTCATATGGTCTGAAGCGTGTGAGAAGAGTTTTCAAGAGTTGAAGTATAGAGTTAATTTCGCTCCGGTGTTGACTTGACTAGAAGGAATGGATGGTTTTGTCGTTTATTGTGATGCCTCAAGAATTGGGCTAGGGTGTGTTCTAATGCAAATGGAAGTTATTGCCTATGCCTCAAGGCAACTTAAAATCCATGCGAAGAATTATCCTACTCACGACCTTGAGTTAGCCGCGTTTGTTTTTGCTCTAATGTTTTGGAGACACTGTTTGTACGGAGTTCATGTTGATGTGCTTACCGATCACAAGAGTTTTCAATATGTGTTTAATCAAAAGGATTTGACTCTTTGCCAAAGAATATGCGTTGAGTTATTGAAATATTATGACATGAGTGTTCTTTATCACTTCGGTAAAGCTAATGTGGCAGCGGATGCCCTTAGTCAGTTATCTATGGGTAGTGTTGCTCATATTGATGAAGTAAAGAAAGAGTTGGTCTGAGATGTTCATAGGTTGGCTCGGTTAGGTGTTCAATTAGTGGACTCCACCAAAGGTGGTGTTATGGTTCACAATAGTTCTAAATCATCTTTTGTGGTGGATGTGAAAGCCAAGCAAGATCTTGATCCAATTTTGGTAAAATTGAAAGAGGCTGTACTTAAGAAATCCATGGAGGTGTTCTCCCAAGGAGGAGATTCGGTACTTAGATACCAAGGTTGTTTGTGTGTTCCAAATGTTGATGACTTAAGGGAACATATTTTGACATAAGCTCATAGTTTGCGGTATTCTATTCAACCGGGAGCCACCATGATGTACCGTGACCTACGGGAAGTTTATTTGTGGAATGGGATGAAGAAGGATATTGCGGGAGGGTTGTCCTAAGAAGGTGTCCAAATTGCAAGAAATTAAAGGTTGAGCATGAGAAATCGGGAGGGTTGTCCAAAGATATTAGCATTCCTACTTAGAAGTTGAAAAACTCGAATATGGACTTTATTGTTGGTTTGCCTCGCACCCGGTGAAAACATTACTCTATTTGGATTATAGTAGATCAGATGAAGAAATCAGCTCATTTCCTTCCCGTTAAGGTTTCCTATTCAGCAAATGACGATGCCAAGATGTACTTAAAGAGAAATTGTAAGGTTACATGGAGTGTCTTTGTCCATTATTTCCGATTGTGGTACGCAATTCACTTCTCAGTTTTAGAAGTCTTTCCCAAAAGGGCTTAGTACTAAAGTTAAGCTTAGCACGATAGTTAGCGTCTAAAGTACACCTCACCCAATTCTAGGTGTAGATAATAGTAATCTAGTATATAACCCAAAGAAAGGTTGGGGTCGAACCCAAGCAAGTGGTACCGTATCGAATTTTATTAGGAAGTAAAGATGTGATTCTTATCGGTTATAGAAGTAGACATTGTCGAAATCAAACAAAATAAGTCAAAGGTTTGACAATGAATGTTAGATGGGTGTTTCAATATATCAATTAACAACTACAATACTCACTAAAACGGGGGATTAGACAAGTAGGAAGAAATTCTTGGGATGTGATCGATTATAAGATAATTTCACTGTATGGGTAATTGGAGCTTAATAATTAGGTGCTGAATCACTATTGGAAGGCTAGACTATAGGTGCAAATGTTTTCTCTCGAACAACTATTACGGTTCAGGCGAGTTCTCTCAAACCTCGACAAGCTTGACACTACAAAACAGCCCAAAACCTTAATTTATCTACTCTCTCGAGTTAGAAAGGCAGGTATGATTTAATATTCACTTTCTTGAGCTGAACCCATAATAACCCATACACTACAACCATCAATCGATAACCTTGGTTTTAGAACCTCTCGCCCAAGAAAGCCCATAAAACTAAGCTAAAATTGTATTTGCAACTACAATTCATAAATTACTACTTAGTTATCGATCAATTCCACATTAAAAAAACATTTAAATCATTAAACAACAATACTCATAAGCTAATTAAACAAATAATCATATATTCACACCCCAAGCATCATAAAAAGATAGAAATTAATACCAAAAACAGTCTCCATGATCTGGGTATTACAATCCAAGCCTTTAAAATGATCCTTAATGCAAAAAATCAATAATAAAAACCTCCCCCTTTGAACTCTTTTCGAATTCAATTTATAGTTTCTTGAATGTCAGATGCAAGGACCATTAGGCGAGGTAAGTCAAGCATCGCCGATAAGGTCTGCGACACGCCGATCGCTCCATATAATCGTCTGTCTTCCTTCGCTTTTAGTCCTTAAGGTTATGTAACTTTAAGCGATCGATCCAGAATATGTCTCCGATCAAGTCGGCAGTCCGTCAAATGTCCAAATCGATCGTGAGATTGGCTTTTCCCCAAGGCTGGCAGTGTAGAAAATTAGGCAAGCTGAAGTGCCACTCGGCGGGTCTTGGCGATCACCAGCATTGCTTTACCCCACTTCTTCATCTTTTTTTGTTCCTTTTTGCCTGTTAGTGGCTTTAACATCATTTTCTAGCACAAATTAGGCATTTAAGGAGTCTAAAACTATCAAAACAAAGCCCTGAATGAGTCCAAATCTCAGGCTCATCAACACCCCCAACTTAAACCTTTGATTGTCCTCAAGTAAAACTCAAGATCAATCAGTTGAACAAGGATGTCTACAAATAGTGTTGCATAAGACTCAACACAAATGCACACAACAAGGTCTAAATTACTCATACAATGATCAATTGTGCACTCGAAGTTTCAAATTGTGACTCACCATCATCAAAAGTACACAAGCTCACAATGCTTGCTTCAAATGCAAGTTCAAGCTCAACAAAGATATTCAAATGCCCTCACAACAAATATGATTCCATATTCACACAATTTCTCAACAATTTTAAGTTCTGGAATCACATACAAATCTCACACTCACAAAGATGAACACATGCATGACTCCACCCATTGGCTTGCCCTTATTTTCCAATCAACATTCATTTCAGCTAACTCAAAATCAGAATGGTCTTTTCAAGGATTGTAACGGGGCTGAGTGTAAAGGTATGGTCATGTAGGCTTAGTGGCTTTTACCTTCATGAAGTATGGCCTGAAATTAACTTTCCACCTTTTCTTTCACATTTCAAACCTGCTAGTACTCCACCCCAACTTATGAACCACGGGATACCCCATTTCTTTTTCAAATTTTACTATTTTATTTCACAACTTTTTCTGTTTTTTAGTCTTTTTCTTTCCTCTTCTTTTTTCTCTCTTTCTCTTCTATTTTTTTACATGGAGGGGTTCCATCTTTTTCAAAACAATCCATAAACAAGGGGGAATTTTTCAGACTTCTTCATTTTCCTTCATTTCCACCACACACCCAACTTAGGCTTTTTGCCTAAGTTGGCTATTCAAACAAACCATACTTCATGAAAGTTATGGATGAAGGGATAAAGAGATGTCACAATTGTTCAAGTTTCTTCCAAGAAAAGGTAAGACTCAAAAGGGGCCAAGCAAGGTTCACAATTCTCACATGGTTGGCCACAAAGAGGTATGTAGTCAAATAGGCTCACTCTTCAAATTGTGTGCTTAAAATCATGTCTATTTCTTGTATCACTCAATCAATCGGACCAACGGGGCAAATTCTAGGTGTCATCAAGCACAATGTCAATATGACCTCACACTTCAAGGCATTGATACAATTATCAAACAAGACTCCACACTTTGTAGCTAGCGTGCAATGTTCATCAGAAGAGACTCATTCGACAACCGACTAGTCACAACGAGATGCTAAAAGTTCACATATTGCCTATGTAAGTTTTTTTGCCTCATCGTAGCTGCACAATCATTTTGTTCAATTAAGAGCACTATTTAAGTCATCGGTATTGACCATAATCGACGCTCAAATTTGTACAAGAACAGCCACAATCACACACTAAAGAGGTGGTAAAATTATAAAATTGGTTCAAAACTATTTGCAATTCAAAACAATGGACCAATATGGATCAGAAACCAAGATATAGATATGTAAACCAAAAATCATATCCAACATTCACAAAACCCAAAAAAAACAATATTCACAAAACCAACCCAATAGAGGTGGGTATGGAATTACATCACCTTGCCAACAAAAATAACAGTTGTCCTCAAATGCAAAGAAATAAAAACCATAAAACGATCAGGCATTTGATTACAACCAAATTTTATTTTATAACGGGGTTCAAAAAACCAACCTTTGATGTCGAAAATTTTGAAAGCTAGGAAGCAATGTAATCCTAAAATCCACCCCGAGCAAAAGATCCCAAATAAAATGAGAACAATAACGTAGCAAACAATAATATAAGCGGTTGTGAGAGTACGAAAGTTGAAAAGTATGAAAATGAAGAGATTTTTGAATTTAAAACAATTTGGCCTTTTAAAACTCTTTAGTTTGTGTGCTGGTCGGCGACGTTAGTTGCGTTCGCCAACCCACTCAGCAATGTGCCCAGTCTCCCTTTAGCTCGACGAGTTTTACAGAATCCCTAACAATTAGGGTGGTTGCAACGGCGGTCTAAGTCTGGCTCGCCAACCTGTTCGGCGAGTTGCCGACTGGACTTTTGGCTCACCTACTGCTTATTCTCCTACACATTCAACTTTCCAACCTGCACAATCAACACCTGTTATTCAAAAGCAATATTAAAAACATCAAAAAATTGGGTTGCCTCCTAAGAAGCGCCTTATTTAACGTCGCAGCATGACAGAGATACCAATTCAATCTACATTTTTGGGATTGGCCATTGCATTGCTTTCGTTGACACTCATTTTGTCATATGTACAAAAAGACAAAAAACAACAACAAACAGTAAATGGGTTCAACTATAACACAATAAAGTCACAAATCCACTTCAAAAAAAGAGTTCAATAACACCACCCCCCGGTAGCAGCGCCATTTTGATTTGCATCTCAAATACAGCTCATCCAATTCTAGGTGTGGACGATCATAATCTAGTACATAACCCAACGAAAGGTTGGGGTTGAACCCACATAGAGCGGTACCATATCAAATTCTATTAGGAAGTAAAGATGTGATTCTAATCGGTTATAAAAGTAGACAGTGTGAAGCCAAACAAAATAAGTCAAAGGTTTGACAATAATTATCAGATGGGGGTTTTAAGATATGAACTAATTGTTAGGGTATATACTATTAATAATGTGTTTAGACATAGTATTCTAACAATTTTCAAGATTAAATATCTAAGTGAGAGATTGTTAGGGTATATACTATTAACCATGCATTTAGATATAGTACATTATAACAATTGTGATGGTTAAAAGTCTAAATGAGAGATTGTTGGGATATATACTATTAACCATGTGTTAAGAAATAATATTTATTATAGAACAAATATTTGCTCAATTTTAATAGATCATATATTCGTTTATGGTGTCTACTTACTTATATAGTAGATGATTTAGTGTGTAGAGTTTTAGCTTATACACAGAGGATTAAATCATCGATTCTTATAAATATAAAGTTTTTTGTTCACAATCTAGGATGGAAATTGGACATGCCATAGGTACGATTGTAGCACAAGATTATATGTAATTTATCATGATTATGGGAACGGTATAGTGCCAACTTCTTGTGCTAGTGCATTTTGTATGAATTGAACGGGACCGAGTAGAGATAGTTGTTTTAGACTGACTGACAAACCATATTCTCTAAACTATTAAATGTACTTATATTCTTAATCCTGATATAACTATTATGATCTATATGTATTAATTATCGTTTTGATTTATTAAAAGGTGAGATTCTGAGATGGGTCAATATGCCTGGTAAGTTGGATGATAATAATATATATTGGTGAAATAATAAGTTAGACAAAAATATAGACAAATCTCTAGTATTTTCTACACTAAGATCTAATTCTTTTCCTTTTATTTGTTCGAATATATTAATATCTAATATTACTTTCTGTTCTGTAGATTCTTCATTTGTATATTCTTCTTTGTTTATTATTTGTACTTCTTTTTCAGTCATCTATATTTTCTTCATTTTCGAGTAATTCATTTTCAAATGACTCTAACTCTGATTCATATATACTGTCATCACTTTCTGGTTCATAATCTATGTAATCTATTTGTGTATATTCTTCATCATTGATTATTATCTCAGATATTTGTTTTTTCTTTGGATTTTTAGGTAATTTGCAATCTTTAGCTAAATGTCCTAGTTTCCCACAATTATAACATGTACATTCTGTTATTTTTTTCTTTTGTCTGAATGGTCTTTTTCTATTAGTATTGTTTACATAATATCTTCTACGAGGTCTTTTATATTTATATTGGGAATTATATTTTTTATATTTTCCTGGTTTCCTATATTTCTTATAGTAATTATCATTACATCCAAATTGAGGTGCTATTTTATCGGGGGTCCATATTATAAGTATATTTTTTCATAATATATTTTTTCTAAAGGTATTAACCTTATAATTTCTTTTATATTTTCCAATATATATTCTATATATTGTATATCATGGGTTTGTTGGAATATTTCTATATTTTCTTTTATTAGTTACTTAACAAAGTAATATCTACTATAGTTTGTTGCCAATATCCTAAATATTCTTGGTTTATCATTAATCTAAATATTGAATTTCTAAATCACTTAAATTAAATTCTGGAATTTCATCTATCTCGTACCATAGTTGATCTATTAATTCTTCTTCTTCTTCCTCAAATATCTTTTCCCATATTATTTGTTTTAATTCTATAATATCTATGTTTTTTAATATATGTAAGATTAGTGTTTTATAAGCTAATATCATTTCATCATGTAAGAAAATATTCATGATTATTTAAATCATAATTCCCTTATACCATATGCATAACAAATGATCTATATTAGATTACTATAAACTAGACTATTTTAACATGTTTTCCTGTCACTGTTAACATCGTACTTTCAAAGGTACTTTCTTCCTAACAGCGCCTCAACTCTGTTTATTCCCCTTACGACCTCCTTGCCTATGGTTTTAACCTTAGGATGACATAGATGAAAGTTTTTCCTTTTTTCCTCATGTTAACAAACTAAAAAGCATGCTTAAATAATTTTAGTATATAATAACTAATATAAACTTATTTAATTATGCTATGATATTCAGGAATTAATAGATTTTAGCTGTGCATAATCATAAATGTATATACCTATGAAATATCTGGAATGTTTTGATCCATACCTTTAGCTTGAAATTTGATATATTTTTATTGAGAGTAATTCGTTTACAAAGAGGCTTTGCTTTCCATCAAGAAAGTCTTGCCTTATGTTGCCTTCTGGCTCTCCTATATATACAAATCTAAGTAACTCTACTATAGTTACTTTACTATCTATACTATAGTTACTTTACATCTTACTTTTGTACATATTACTACTAATCTAACACGTTAGTACTACTTTACATAAAGGTTTCCACTATCTCTTCTTTTACATTCCACTAACTTATCTGATCATAGCTTTTTCTTTTTATCTTGTCGACTGCTTTATTCTAGATTGACAGCTGGAATCACATTATCTTCGCCATAACATTTTGAACATTGATGGTCTGGGTACTTGTGTCCAATAGTTCTGCAATAATTTGTCATTATCTCCGGTGAAATAAAACTTCTTCGTATAGCTCTTGTAGTTGGTTGTTGTTCTGGTTTTAGTAGACTTAATATCCACTGACGTATTTCTTCCATATCTGCTTCTCTGATTTCCCTGGAATTTGAATATATCATTGTTTGTTCTCTTGCGTAATAACTTCATACTGAATTTCCACTTAAATAATTGGTTGATAATTCATTTAATATTGTAGCTATTCCAATGACTCGTTTCCTTGCATAAAATCCTGGTATTTCTATCTTTTGTATCTCTTCTTGTTGCTCTATTTTTTCTGGTATTATCATTTCTCTTGTTAATCCGATTTTTATCACTTGTATAATGGACTTTATTTCATCATATAATATTTTTGCTGGTGCTGAGTAAAGTTTTATATAAAAAAGCATTCCTTTGGTTATTCTTTTGTAATGCATAAATGCCTTGTGTAGTTCTGGTATTACTGATATCTCGTCTCTTATTGCTGCATATACAGTGCTTAGTAGTCCGTAGTGATAGCAAGTTCCTACTAGATTAGTGCTTGTTCCTGGTTGTGCAATTAGTTTGTTGTATCCTTGTAGGTTCTGGGTGATATAGTCTTCATTGGGGTTTTTTGTATTTTTGGATCTAGGATTTAGGTTTAAGAAAGTTTGTATTTTATGAATGTTTTTTATATAGGCTCTGGTTATATAATTATATGTCTTTTTGTTTTGTCCTAAACTGTCCTTATAGGTATTAAGCTGAGGTGATATAAGTAATGGTTCTTTTTGGGTTTTTGGCATAAATGGTTTTTCGAATATTTTGTTTATAGTTGTATTGACATATCTGGTTTTGTTTTCTTCCTTTGTTGCAGATGTGCTTCCTGTAGCTGCATGTAACAAATTATTAGTTTGGGTTTTTCGGTGTTTCCCATCGTCACCTTCTAGCTCTGGAATTTTCAAGTCTTCCGATCGACTTAGCTTCGCATATTTATCGTCATACTGCTGACTTTTCATTAGTTGTAGCTCTTTATCAAAGTTATCTACCTTTGTACAAAGTAGTGTCATAGTACTGAGTATTTTTTCAATAGTATTTTCTTGATCTAGATCCGTCTATGTAGCTTTGTCTTGAAATGTAATCTGCAATAACATTTTTGTTAGTACATATGACTTCAATTGTAAATGTAAAATTCCGTATGTTTAATACTATTCTTCATATTTCATTGGTTGTCACCGAATCTTGTATCTTTCTTGTGATCCACCATTTTACCTGCGTATTATCTGTCCTTACAATAAATTTGTTATAGACAATGTATGGTTCAAAGGCTAATAAACACTTATACAGTGCATATAATTCTTTTCTATTTATTTCCCATTTTATTTCGGGATTTGTAAATGTTCCTGAGTAATATCTACAATGATGTTCAATTTTTTCATCTTTATATTTATATTTTAATACTCCTCCATAACTTATTTCACTTGCATCAGATTCTACTATATATGTGAATTTTTTATTTTCATCTAGAAAATATAATTTAGGCAAGTTTTTACATAATAATTTTATTTTTCTTATTTGGTCTTGATCCTTTTTATCAAAATAATATTCTACATCTTTCTTTAGTTTTTTATGCAAAGGTTTTAAATTTTCTGCCAAACTAGGTATATATTCTCTTACCTGGTTCACTAATCCTAAAAATGATTGTAACTTCTTTTTTGTATTTATTTGTTCTTCGGAGTTTATTATTTTTTGTACTATATGGTTTTGCATTTTTATACCATTCTTATCTATTTGTATTCCTAGAAATTCTATCTGGGTTTTCATTATTTCTGCCTTTTCTTACTTAAACTTATTCCTGAGTATGTTATAATATGTATAAATTTTTCTAGCAATCTTATATGTTCTTCTTGTGTACGTGAATATAATAATATGTCATCTATATATACTATACAATTTTCTAGTTGATTGAAATAATTATCCATAAAATGTTGGTATCTTCCTGGTGCATTTTTATATCAAAACGGTAGTACATTCCATTCATAGAATCCTTGTGGTACTGTAAAAGCTGTTAACTTTTTAGATTCTTCTTCTAACTTTAAGTGATAAAATCCTGATTTACAATCAAATTTACTGAAATAATTATATCCTTGTGTCTGTCTTACTTTTAATACTTTATTTGGTATAGGGTAATTATATATTTTTGTTTTTGCATTTAAATTTCTATAGTCAATGACCATACGGCTTTTTCCTCTTTTCTGTTCACTATGTTTGTTTACTATAAATGCTGGACTAGTATGTTTGCTGTTACTTTCTTGGATGTATTTGTTTTTTAATAATTCTTTAATATGCATTTTAAATTCTGTTAAATCATCAAAATTATATTTTAATGGTTTCTAGGTTATTATACTATTTTCATCAATTAATTCAATTCTTACCTTTGTTTTGTGTTTTTCCCAACCTTTTAAGGGATCTTCACTATATAATGTATCTAATTTTTCTTGAATTATTTTTAATTTATCTATTGAAAATATAATTAATTTCATATTGTGAGTACTTTCTTTCATATTTTCTAATTTTTGAGTGATTTTTTCACTTCCTTTACTCCATGGTGTTGACTTTCTATTTTTATTTTGTACTCTTTTTGCTCCTATTTTTTGTTTACATGGTGTAGTAAACCACCAATGTGTTTTTGTTATTATATGAGGATATAACTTTTCTAAGAATGGCATGCCTAAAAGCATATCTTTATTTATAAATTCATAACTATATATATCTTCTATAGTTAATATTTTATCCCATATTTGTAATTTTATATTTTTTGCTTTATATGTTATCATACTTCCTTCGTTATTAAATCATGTTACGACTATAGGTGTTTTTAGTTTTTCCCATTTTTCTTCTGGTAGGCAATTATGTTTACACATATTTGCTTCTGCTCCTGTGTCTAACATTGGAGTGTAGTATCTGTTATAGTAATTTTCTACTATTATTTTCGCAAGTATATAAATTTTCATATCGTTCTTTTTATTATGGCTTTTTTATTTTTATAAGTTATAAGTAATTGTGTATTTTCCAAGCTATATGGTTTCATTTCTTGTAACCATTTTATTCCTAATGTGATATTATCTTCTTGGTATATTTTAAATTTTATTAATATTATTATTCCTCCTATGATTATTTCTTTTCGAGTTGTTTCTTCTATATGTGATAATTCTTTTGGTAATTCTGGACATACTTGTTCTGTAGAGTTTATTTCTTCTTCTGTTACTAACTCTCTTAGTATGTAATTTTCTTCTTGTCCAGTATTTATTATGATAATGTGTTTTCTCTGTTCTATTATTCCATTTATATAATAATGGTATGATTCAATATCTTTTATCGTTTTGTATTCTACTGATTTTCTTGGAAGTTGGGACATATTATCGTTATTGCTTGCTCCTTTTATTCTTTTAGATGTACTTATTCTGTCACTTACTATTTCTAGGTCTTCTTCTATGCCATTTCTTTATAACTGTAATCATTATTATCTATTACTGTAACAATTTGTTCAAAAGGATTTTCTATTTTTATTTTATTTATCTTATTTTTTGCTGTTATTTTATGTTTTTTGTTAATACATATAGGTTTTTACATCTTGCTGTGAATATCTTGCTTCTTGGGGCTAACTCTATTCCTGACATTTTCCAATATAATACTAGAGATTTGTATATATTTTTGTCGTTTATAGCTACTGAATAATTAGCACTTATTATAAACTTAAATTTTTGGTATATTAGGTTTCCTTTTACTATATTTCTATTGGTATATCTATTCCTTCTCTAAAATAGGCTTTTATCAATATTTTTGTTCCTCCTAAATGTACGTATTTTATTGGGTCTTTAGCTTTAATTTCTTGTATTTCTTTATTTATTATTCTTTTATTTATTATAGGTATTTTGGCTTTTCTTTGGGTATATTTACAATCTATTATATGTTCTTTTTGACTTACTACATAGTATTCTTCTTTTTGTCTTTTAAATATGTTTCTTATTAATGGTAATTTAAATATTTTTTCTACACTAAGATCTAATTCTTTTCCTTTTATTTGTTCGAATATATTAATATCGAATATTACTTTCTGTTCTGTAGATTCTTCATTTGTATATTCTTCTTTGTTTATTATTTGTACTTCTTTTTCAGTCATCTGTATTTTCTTCATTTTCGAGTAATTCATTTTCAAATGACTCTAACTCTAATTCATATATACTGTCATCACTTTCTGGTTCATAATCTATGTAATCTATTTGTGTATATTCTTCATCATTGATTATTATCTCAGATATTTGTTTTTTCTTTGGATTTTTAGGTAATTTGCAATCTTTAGCTAAAGGTCCTAGTTTCCCACAATTATAACATGTACATTCTGTTATTTTTTTTTTTTGTCTGAATGGTCTTTTTCTATTAGTATTGTTTACATAATATCTTCTGCGAGGTCTTTTATATTTATACTGGGATTTATATTTTTTATATTTTTTATATTTTCCTGGTTTCCTATATTTCTTATAGTAATTATCATTACATCCAAATTGAGGTACTATTTTATCTTTACAACATGGTAAGTTTCTGATTATTGTTTTTTCCATTTTTATATCTTTTCCATATTTTTCACATATTTCTGAATACTATTTTTGTAAATATCTCATTCTTGCTCCAAGTGTATCTTGTAATCCTGCTTCATTCCAATCTTTTATTATTTTAGAACTACATAGTTCTGGTAATTTTGTAAAGTATAGTTTTCTTATTTCTTTTGATTCTTCTGTATTGTATGTTCCCTTGTAATAATATTCTCTAAATACGCATGTATATTCGTCTATATAACACATATTACATATGGCTAATTTTAACATTAAATTTCTATTTAACTGTTTTTCTTTATTTTGCTCTTCTACTGCTGTAATTGTACTACTGAATTCATTTCTTATAGCTATCTCATATTTATTTAATATATCAATTGGTGTAGTTGCAATTTCTCCATCTATTTTTTTATTATTATTTCTTAATGTTTTTATGCTTTCTTCTGCCAAATTTTGTAACCATAACTTTACTGTTCCTATCAGTGTTCTTTCTATATATCCTGGCACTTCTGTCACTCCTATTTTATTATCTATTAATTGCTTTGATATGTATCCTACCCATAATTGTATTACTTTGTTTATATCTGTTACACAATCCAAATCTAGGAAATTATTATTTCGTGATGTTGTTAATGGTGTCCATTTTTTGTTTAATCTTTTATTCCATAAACTATCATATCTGTCAGATTCTTCATAACTAACTGTATAATAATTAGGACTTAGTGTTTTTGGGTTTTTAACTTCTGGTGTACTTGTACTTGCTTTATCTTTAATTTCTTCCGTATTTATTTCTATCGGATTGTTAATTACTTCGATTTCTCCTATTTTCCCTAATATTTCTATGTATGTTTCACTTATATCTGAGCCTTGTTCTGAGCAATTTTCATCTATATCAATATTATCAATTCTTATATCGCGGGTTTCTTTTTCTTCAGTTAATTTTTCTTTAAACTTTTCTATTTCTATTTTTAATTTTGTTTCTTTAGTTTTTTCTTTTTGTTTAGCTGCATCTAAGTCTTTAAGCATAACTAATTCTTTTTCTAGGGCAATTATCTTATCATTTTTTACTTCTTCTAACTGCTGTATTTCTAATTTTGCTTGTTGTTTAATTGTATCTATTTCTCTTTTCCTATCAATTTCTTCATTTTCCTTATTTATTCGTACCATTGCAGTGAGACTATCTTCTAACCTTACTGTTTCTTTTTCTATCATTAGATATAAGTTTTCACCTATTTTCTTGTATCGTCTTCCTAAATTTGAAAATATTATTTTTATTTTTAATCCTTCGGGGTTTTCGTAGGTTTTTTCTTCTATAGCAAATTCTTCCTTATTCAT
>JAJOOR010008123.1:0-17660 GCA_036250505.1 Solanum acaule
TTGATTTAGCTGCTGTCAAAATGACAGAAACCAGGGAATTAGGGGACGCAGCTTTTTTTCTAGGTGCTAATGCTTCTCTTTCAGTCCAAGCTTCTCGATGTCCAGGAATCAAGCCCAATCATATTTATTTTACAGACGATTTTTATGAAACATACCTCTCCTATGAAGAAGGAGGAGGCTTGGACATGGGGGTGTTCAACTTAGCAGATGGCAGCATCCAGCCGCACTACAACGGTGTTTCCCTTAGTCGTTTTTGTCCTCCAACTTGGGTAACACCAACTCCGTATTGAGTCATACATACTCATCCTTTATTTATTCTGTTTGTTAGGTTACTTTTTAAGCTTTTAATTTAAATAATTACTGTCATTTACTTTCAAAACTGGTTGATGTACCTTTCTTATTGGACAAAGTATAATCCAATTAGTGGTTATACTTCCTTGAGTATGTGAACTCAGTGAGTGACTTAGCAGAGAGTATTATTTGTGGGATTCAGGTGGAGTGTGGGCGTGCTTAGTGCGTGAAAATACAACTTCTTATAGCTATAGGAGAAGTCCGTAGAGCATATTCAGACGGAAGTTGTTATGTTTTCTCATCTCTCTTCTTCTGTCCTTTTTTTTGCTGTCACCAAGCAAAAACCTGCAATTCCCTTTCTTGCCACACCATCTACCTACTTGTCTGTCACAATTTAAAAGAAGCTTCAGTGTAAAAAGACGATTAATCAACAATTCAAATAAGGGCAATAACCGACTCTCAGTATGAATTTTCTTGAAAGCAAGAACTCTATATTTCCATGGTAAAAGAGTTCCAGAGACTGCCAACTGCTCCCATCTTCTCAGATGTTGCGATTTCAGGTCACTTATCTCAATCTTTGCTCTAAGCCTTCCCCTGTTTCTCAATCTCAAGAGCTTTCAAATATTATTTTTTCAGTTCTCTTCCCTGTTTGGTGTTCCAATTTCAGGGCTGTTTTTTTTAAAAATAAAATAAAATTGAACATGTTTACTTACCTTTGGGAGCTTAGCTAATCTATGCAGTTGAGCACCTCTCGCCCTGATTTCTACTTGCATCTCAGTGAAATAGGGGTTTGTTATAAGTTAATAAAATCTGAGATCTCAAATTTATCATTCAAGATCGTTTTTTTTTTGTATCATGTTCTTATCAGATTTCTTAAGTCATATGTGATCAAAATGCCGCTATGACTTGTTCGAGTTTAGTTATAGTTTACATTATGAACGCAAAAAGAAATAAGTCTATGATTGGTTGTTAGTTTGCTTTCATTTGTATGAAGCCTAAATGTCTGAATCAGCCTACTAGTTATTTGTATTCCAAGAATTTTGTTTCTAGCAAAGCTATTAAGTGTGAGTTTTTGTTATTCTTCATCCTGAATCAGCTTGTTTGAATGTCGTTGCATCTGTTCACTTTTGTTTATATTTGGTTTTGACTTTAAGCATCAGATCCTTCATGGTTTGTTACTGTTGGATATCGTCTTCGAATAGGTGTAGGAGTCTCTACTAATTGGTATGTTCGACTAAGGTGTCATGTGCTGCTTAACTAATCGTGATCTTTCATTTGTTTGCTCATTTTCTGAAATGGTAGGCTAGCTTTCTGTTAAATGTTTTAACAAATCAGAATCTGTGTTTTATTAGTTTGTCAATTGATTGCAACTATTGCAAGTGTCCGGTGCTTATACGGGTCCATTGGGTAGGATTTTAACTTTGGTTTGGATTGTTTCAATTACCTATTGTCTAATCTATGTGTTCCATGTAACCCATCCTTAATGTTTTCCAATTTGATTTGAATTCCCGGATAGACATAGTCATAGCATGTTAGGTTTAAGACTTCGAGTCATAGCTCTCTAAGTAATGATAGAAATTTAAATCTTATATTTATCTAGTTTTTTTTTCCCAAAAATACCTATCTAAGTGGTTATCAGATACACTTTGGCATTACAATCATTTTTTCTTTTTATTTTTTGCTTTCATCTTTCAAAATTTTCAAGTGTGTTACATTGGAAATTCCTAAAAAAAAATAGCACGATAAATTTTTTATATAATTAAATCAAATGTGTATATTAAAATTTAAAATTAGTAGGATTATATAAATTGGACTTACAATTTTTAAAATTTAATGATTCAGTGTTAAGAACTTAAAGGTCAAACCGATAAAATTTATATCTTAGGTACATTTTTTCGTAATAGTGCACCGGAACCCATCCTTCCGAAATCCTGGATATGCCCTTTGATTGGGTCCCTTATCCCTTACTGATAAATTGCAACATAGAAGTCATTTTTCCTGCATATTGGTTTGTTAGTTAAAATACAATAGTCTCGCAACCTATTTTGTTTCAGTGCTAGATGAGCTCATTTTGGTTAAATTGATTGCTTAAGATTAGATGATCACTAGCTACCTGTTTGTTTTATTTTGAATGATCTTAAATGATCTATTAAGGAATTATTGTTTGGGTCTTATTTTTGTTAATATTAGTTATAGCTATTGGTTGCTTATTGCTATTGAAGTCGTCATTTGTTTTGATTTGGTAATCCAACTTTGAGGTTAGGAGCTTCCACTTATAATAATAATATGATGATGATATGATATGATTATCTTTACTACTAAAAATGGTTTTTCTTCTGTTATTTTCTCTTTATCTTATTATTTTTATTTTACTACTAAAAATGAAGATTTTAGACACGAATATGACATTTAAGAAGCATAATAAAATAAAATAAAAAATCGTAAATCCACTTCTATGCTTTTACTTTCTTCACATCTTGTCTAGTGAACGAATAGAAGGCAAAATTTGATTTTCATTGAGGATTGTATTAAATCCAAGACGTAGTATTTCTTCTGAGTTTGGCCATATGCTATCAAAACCATTCTAGTTGTTTTTTTTGTAATATAATCAAAAGTTTGGAAAATATTAATGATAGGTTAAATATGCAAAATGTGCAAATTTGGGGTTCATTTAATGCAAATGATTCTGCAATAGTTTTATTTTTCAATGGAATTCTACATTTCTGAAAATAATAATGGAGTTCTGTAGATACTTATGTGCATGTTATAAGGACTGATAATTTTATGTTACAAAAGGTTGCACATATAACCAGTTTTAAGTAAATATATACATAGCTTTTACAAAAAGAAAAAGAAACAAGTGATTGGAACACTTGATATACAGCCATGTACAATTATTCAAACACATCATAGATACATTGCTCAGTTTGTCTAAGTTAACAATTCCATGAAGAACTGTAGAAAGGCCTGAGCAAATTCTTCGCAGTCAGCAGCAATAACTGTTCATCGAAGTCAATCAACAAAGCATCACATTTCCACCCAACTGCAACAAACAAAATTGGCCAGCAGTTAATCAAAATGCATCACCTGATCTTTTGAAACTAATTTTGGCAATCAAATGAACTGGTAGATATATCTATCAGACTCAGAAACTTGCCAGACAACAGAATCCTGTTACAAAGGACACTGTCTATAACAATTATGGTGCACCTTTTTTTTTAGATTGAGCATGCTTTCCACAATGGATACCTTCACTGGCAGCCATGTAAGTCTATACTGTTATACAAGCATTGGTTGGGGCGTAAATGATAGTAGGAGCAATATGGTAGGGAAGCTTATCAATGCCAACATGCATATCAACCAGAGACATGACCATAAGCCTATAACTGTCATACAAACATTGATTGAGGCATATATGATAGCAGAGGCAATATGGTAATTGGTAGGGAGGCAAGATCAACGCCAACATGCATATCAAGCAATGCCATGAGCATTTGACAACAATGAAGTAGGTGAATTTAGCTATTACAGAAATTACAAGTTGATGCCACCTCTTTTTGCGAAATGGGGTTATTGCATAAACGTGTATTATGGGAGAAGTTTCCTTTTTTTAAAAACCCAAAATAGGAAGTAAGGATATAAAAACAAGATTAATAAGACAGAGTGGAAAGGCTTACAAAAATTACAGCAATATTGGTATCACAGATCAACACCCTCATCAAGCCCTTTAGAACTAATTATCACATTTGAATCAATTTGTTTGTCGAACTTCATTTTACGCCTGGTTTCAAATTCTTGAAATCCTTCCATCTGAATGGAAAAAGGTCAGTCGGAGATCTGCATAAGTGACTTTTTCAGGATGCACAGAGGTGAGCACAATAGTGACTTACTTGTTGAAATTCGTCCATAGTGGTGGGATTGCCATGTAGGGCAATGTTCTGCAAGCCCTTGCATTCTCTTAATAAATTTGAAGGCATCTGTAAAAATGAGAACCAACAAATCAATAGCTAAAATATGGTTGTAAATAAGCAGTTAAGCTAGGAGAAGGGTGAACTCCAGGAGTAACACATTAAAGACAAGAAACTACCTAGAAGTGTAAGCAGATGACCTCAGATGTGGATTACTTTGCAAATATCTATATTTGACACATAGACTATTTCATATCAAGTTCAAGACATGAGGATGTTTAATTTAAGGAAACGCCTTTTCGTGCATGTTTTATGGTTGATGAAGAGTAATATAACATATTTATACACGAGTCTGTTGAATAGCCTTGTGTGTGTGTGAGAGAGAGAGAGAGTGAGTGTGTGCGCGCGCATGCGCGTGAATGAGAGTGTTGGAAGAAAATATCAGTCTAACAAAGTAAATATTGCTTTTTGTTACAGTATGTGAGACAGACCGTACAACTTTAGATCTACTAATGCTAAGCATGCCTTTACATATGTACATGACTCGGTGTGTGTGTGTGTGTGTGAATGAGAGAGAGAGAGAGAGAGACAGACAGAAATTAGAGACAGCGAGGGAAGTTTGGAAATTACCTGATTGAGATTATTATTGTTCAAACAGAGTGATTTTAGCTGAATGAGATTGCAAACTGAACCAGGAAGCTCTTCAATGGAGTTATCTGTAATAGAAACTTCCAATCATGAGAAACAAGGCTCATCACTTCAATAAAGGCATTGAAGTCAGAAAAAGCACCAAGAGTGGATCGGAGAAAAGTAGAAAAATGATACTGTATATCAACTCAAAAATGTATTCCACAAAGACTAGTCATCTCACATGTAAGAGTTGCTAATGTTCAATTTGATATGCATACAAAGCTACGACACCCAGGAGACCAAAGGAAAAGGAGAGACAGAAAGAATCACAAGAATCATGAGCTAAGAATGAAGGTACCATTTGCTTGCAGTTCTTCCAATGAGCAGCAACTTCCAATTGATTCAGGAAGAAACTTTAACTTGTTGTTCGAAACATTCAACAAAACCAACTGCATCGCCAAAAGATATTATCAATTCGTCTGCTCAAAACTTATCAGTGAAAAGGAACTGCTAAGATGCCTGTCTAAGCAGTACTAGCTTCCTTCAACAGCATCACTGTGAATACTAGAACTCACAAGTAGCTGATAATCTTTGTATAATAACATGTGCAAGTGTAAAACAGTTCCAGAATCAACAGAACCATTGAACTTGATTCAGAACCCCCAAAGCACAACAACAAGAGTTTGAATAATAACTTATAATGCAAGTCTATACAGTATTTTTATCTGTTTAACAGTGACGACAAAAAAGATAACAGGAAACAAATTAAAACATGAAGCAAGAGGTGTGACAACTAAATAAATGTCACAATAAGGTGGCTTAAAAGCACAACTTGATAAATTGATTGGGGTTTCTTTCCTATTACAGAATAATTCTCCAATCAAAGGCATTGGCAAGATCAAAACTAAAATAATTCTTTTGTTAGCTAACCACCTTTACAGTAAAAATATTTTAACGAACAATAAAACTATGTAGGAGTAAAATCTTTATAGGCACATTAAATAGAACAGAGAAAGCAGGTAACATATAGAGTGTAATCAATCACTCACACTCCGCAAGCTCCCGATTGTGTCGGGCAAGCTGGTCAACAGGTTTGCTGAGACAGACAGACGCTCAAGTTTCACCAACTGCCCCACTGAATACAGGAAGTTTTTGTAGTTAGAACAGAGAGCCTGGCTCATACAAGAAAAAAGGAATCCACTTAACATGAGTGATCTAACATATATAAACGTACATTCATCAGGCAAGTTTGTGATTCGATTCCCATCAAATGTTGCCACTTTCAAAGACTGGAGCAATCCCAGATTCATGGGAAGGCGCTCAATAATGTTATCGGCTAAAATCTGAATACAGATAATTAGAGATACAAATTTTTTGCTCTTAGTATTAGATTATAAACTTAAGAAATATGCTCACCATTAATACAGTAAAAAACTAATGATATCATTATGAGTAATAAACAAGAAAAATTCTCTGATAAAAGTCCTTAGAAAAACTACAAAGAATTATTCAACAAGAAAAGTAACAGGACAAGTAGAAGAGTTATTATTATGGTCCATTGCAAAGTCCTACATCGGTACTACAAAGTGCTGATGTGGGGTATTTATAGCCTTGGGCTCTCCCAACCTAATAGTTAGCTTTTAGGGTGTGGTTCTCCCTCGTTTATAACAGCTATTTTCTATGCTTTATATTTCAAAATTTATGGTGCAAGATTTAGGAGTGGCTAATCAAGTAATCACCAAGAGTTTTCTTCCCCTTCAACAAACATTTTTCCGTGTCTTGCTACATTTATAGTTTAATCTACCCTCCTTAGGTCCCAATCAAGAATAAAAACAGATAACTATATAGTATTAATGTTGCCTATTCCAGTTCCTACAATTACATTTTCAGGTATATTGCTCTCCTCTTCTCTGTGCCCTTTACAAGAGCTCATATTAAGTTGTTTTCTTTTCAGGGAGGATCATTTTTCCGTTGTATTTGCTCAACATTAGTATCAATGGTATCCCACTTATCGAAGTCTTTATGACAGAATGAAGAATTGTTTTTCTTCTATTTCTATTGACATTGCCTTCTGTAGAAACTTTTTCTACCCTAGTAAATTTTCTCCTATAAACAACAACAAATAACACTATAATTGTTTGCTCCATTTCTGCTCCCTAAATCATTTTCATTAGCTTTATATGCATTTTGGCTGCGAGTATATGAGTTTGATACCTTCTCAACAGCTAGCATTTATAATATGATCTGACGCCAATAACAGTATAGTTTTCTTTCCAAATAGAATACATATTTTTTCTAATTAATGAGGCCCTAATACATTAACAGACATCAGACAAAAAGAGAAGAAGAGTAGGATGCAGTACTTACAAGACGTTGTAAGTTGGTTAGTTTGTTGATCTCCATAGGAATTTCAACTGTCACAACAGAAGAGTGAGAATTAGCTTCCAGGAAAACAACCTTTTTTAAGAAAATAAGATTAAGTATACAAAAACAATCTTCTAATAGAATTTGTCTTTATACTCTGAAGTGATAAGAAGACAGATTAGGAGCTCAAGAAGCTGGAGAACAATACCCATTTTATTGTGTGTTAAGTCGAGGGTACGTACAGATCTTTCCAGGTCAAAAACTTCATCAGGAAATGTCTGTTCAAAAAAAGGCTAGTCAGGAAATCACAAATATGTGGCCTTTTCAATGGACTAAATATGTTGCCTTATTTAACTGTTTTAGCATTTCATCATAGTTTCATCCATCAAAACAAACAAACAAGCAAAAGTAACTCCTCGGACAATGATTTGTTTCGAATGGGGCTGGAGGGAGTAGTTAATTACCATCCCACCTCTACTTCCCACAAAATGCATTTGTTCACTTTAATGACCTCGAGAATCAAACAAGAAACGACCAAAAGATTTGCATGGGAAAATCTCCTCTATAAAGATGCTTGATTATATTTCACTATCCTGGTTAACTTAAAGCATCTCTTGGTGTATAAACTACAAACTCCTGCCTATAGAGTCCAAGCTCCGTGTCAAGCTCTACCATGCCTAGCAATGTTCATTTATGTCATGATATTTGACTAGATAAAAGAGTTAAGAAGTTAAAAGACTTTAGTATTAGTGTCATGTATGACTAACAACACAGTATAGTCCCACAAGTGGGATTCTACCTTTGTGGGGTAGAGAGGTTCTTTCAAATAGACCCTCAGCTCGAAAGAATATATGACTAACAGTTACTTAACATTAGTCTTATAGAAAACTCCTAACTTCATAGTTTAAATTTTGAATAGTTCAATGAATTTGATCTAAATAGAAACTGTTATTTAAGAGAACATTTTTGGAAAGCTAATCAAATAAACATGGGAATACAATGAAAATCAAAATTAGTGAAACGAAAATTCACACATAATTGATCATTAGATAAACATTGTGAGATTGCAATTAAAAAAATTTAGATGTCAAATTAAGATATTGCAGAAACACGAAGAATAAAGGAAAATGCCTTCAATTTGGAGTCGCGTAAAGCAACGATTCCAGTGGACCGCCATCGCGAAATTGTGCCAGCATCAGTGGCCTTGCTGCTGCTGCACCCCATTATCGATAATTAAAACTGATGGATTTTTCTCCAACTTCTCAGAGTTATCGGAGAAGTTGGGATCGATAAATAAGATGAAAAAGGTCTCCAACTGGTTTAGAGAAGAAAGGCGTCGGAGACCTTTTTATATATTGGATATCCCCGAAGGAACACCAAAGGCGTTGATGGCGACGACCGTGGAACTCAGAGAGAGAAAAAAAACCGACGACTTTTGAACGGAAAAGCGCGTTTGCTTTTTGATTTGAGGCGGGGTCTCGATTCTATTTCAGTTTTTTTTGTTGTCACACACTTTAGGTGATATAAATATTCCTCAATTTTTATTTTTATTTTTATTTTACCTTTTTCTTGGTCTTGTACTAGGTGACCATGATTTACACAAGTTTCTTATGTGTCTTTTTAATTAATAATAATTATAATAATACTGAGAATCTGAGATAAATGAGTTGTTATATTGTTATAATATAAAGAAGGACGAATTAATCAAATCATAATTAATTTGTATTTATTTTAAATAAATTCAAAGAATGATTATAAAGGAAAAATTAAAATAGTAAGGGAAGTGTAATATTGAAATTCGCAAGGGGAATAAGTATTATAAAAGGAAATCTCGAGAGAATGACGATAAAATTAAATAAGTATTAAATATTAAAACTAATAAACTTTCCCTGATATAGTTGTGGGCAGCATATAATGCACTTCGCCCTAAATAGTAGTCAACTTAATTCTTTTGAAATCTCACATGTTCAATAGATATTTTCACATGAGTACGTCATTGTAAGCCTAGTAAAAGTTAGGTGTATTTTTAATTTACGGTATGTAATATATATTTACATATTTCTAATTATTCTTTTTTATCAATTTACACTTGATATTTCTAAAAATCATTCAATATATATTGCGATCTAGATAATAAGTGGCGTAACTTTGAACGTACAAGGTAATATTGAGACAACATAGTTACAAAGGTAGTATACAGGGTAATATTGGCATTGTTGCTAAAAATTGCTTATTTTTAGAAGCACCTTTTTAAAATAGTTTTTCATAAAAGTACTTTTGAAAAGAAAAATAATTTGTGTTTGGCTAATTCATTTGAAAAGTGTTTTTTTTAAGCAAATTGTGTTTGCTAATCTTTTTTAAAAAGTGTTTTTGAGAGTCAAATAGCTATTAAAGGCAAGTATTAATGTACTTTAATATTAAAATTATTTTATAAAGAGAAACTAATTTAAACATCTATTACAAAAAAATAAATTTAAATTTTAGTTTTATTAAATTAAAATGTTCATATTCAAATTGTCAATCATTATTATACATATTTTTTGAAGGGTTGAAATCTTTAATTGTTATTTTTTTTTCTTTTTTTTTAATCTTACAAAAATATTGTTGTTATCTTCTTCTTTTTTAATTCTGCAAAATAATACGTAAAATAATAAATAAAATAATAATACATAAACGTAAAGTAAAATATAAAATTTATTATATAAAAATAAAAAATAAAATTTATTATATGGAACTTAACTAAACATATGAGATATGTTAATTAACTAATAAGATATATATTGGTAAATATATATATATATATATATGGAAGGACATTTTAATCTTGAAAAAATAATTTTCTGCTTCTACTTTTTTTAAGAAACGGAAATTTTTAGTTTCTTCCCAACAACAGAAAAACTATTTCTGTTTCCATTTAAAAGCAGTTTTAATTTACAGGTTTGCCAAACACCTATTTTTCAAAAAATAAAATTCAAAATAATTGTTTCTGGATCCCCCAACAATGTCAAACAAACTCTTAATGTGATGGTTTTTAATAAGGGTGCTATAAGGTATTTGACGATGTTATGCAATAAAATATTATATATTATTGTAATAAGCTCAATTTTACCAATCAATGTTGTGATGGAATGGTAAGTGCTTCTTCATCCTTTACCAATAAGTCTTGAGTTCGAGTCATCTTGGGTACTTTGTTAGGGAGTGCCTTGATGTGGGACTTCCGTTCAATTTTGATACTCCTTTGTTTATAGGGAGTTCCCGATATAGAACTTCAATGGGCCTCCTATCCTCCATGACAATTTTGACAATTCCCCAAAATAACAATAATATCACATCTAATGGACCAGTCAATTCCCCAAAATAACAATAATATCACGTATCCTTTATGGCAATTTTTATACTCGATTCCCCAAAATAACAATAATATCATCACGTCTAATGTACCTCTTATCCTTCTCTGCCATCAGGGGCGGAGCTACTGTAGTGGAAGGGGGTTCGGCCGAACCCATTGGATTTTTCGTAGATTCTATATTTGTATTAAAATATGAAGTATATATATATATATATTCCCTGCGAATCCATGAAGAAACTGAAGTGTTTGGCCCAGTGGTCATTGTGCACCCAGCGAGATTGTTCACTCTCCGCGGAATGTGGGATCGAATCTTGGTAGGGACACAATATTTTTGGATTACTTTCTAAACGCGTGTTTATATAAAAAATAATTAAAAATAGAATATCGATAAGGAAATAGTATTTGTGTCGTAATTAATTATTTTTTTAATAAAAAATGGGTAAGAATTAATTAAAAACGTAGGTGGGTTTATATAAAAAAGAAAAGAAAATAGTTTTGTATCGTACTATGAAACTACAATATCTAACTATTGATTTCTACTCATATTCAAAAAGTTTAACTCAATTTTTTTCTCCAAAAGTTAGGGTTCTAAATTTTATTGTTGATCTAATTGTTGCTATCCAATATCTGACCCCCGGTGTGTACTCTTGTCTCTCCCTTTTCATTTTTTCCTTATTTGTTTCCGTATTCGTTTTTAGTAAATTAAATACTTATATTTGTTCGTTAATTTGATGATTGTTACTTTAGGTTAAGATCGTTGTTTCTTTTTAAAAATTTAGAATCCATTGCATGAAATGTCATCCATGTTATCCTAATATCACGTCTCCCCTATCCATGTACCCATATCCTCCCCCGCCATGTATCAACATCAAAAGTAGAATCGGTTTGTATTTACCATGTGTCAACCATCAGAGGTAGAACAAATTTCTATAAATACGATTACTGCACAACAAACTTTATTCCCTGAACACATACTAGGCAATGGCCAAAAGAGGTAATCGTCCTCCTCGAGCTCGTGATGCCCCTCCTCAAAGGCGGCTCAATGCCTTTATAAATGAGGCATCCGTCTTAGGCCATCAAATTTGAAGGCATCGTTTTTTTAGTAATAATAGAATTATTATAACTAATTTTTAACAAATAAATAAATTATATTGTGTCTTTCCTTTAGTTCGTTTCGAAACATTAAAGAATGCTTCTTTCTTTTTGTCAATTTTTAAATCTAACTTCCACATGACATGTTTAAGACCACGGGATTAAAAAATATTTAACTATTAAAGAGAAGAAATAACTTTGAATTTCAAAAAATAAATATATTAGGTCTCCAATTTATTTTTGGCCTTAGGTCACTAATTAACTTGAGTCGTCACTGCTCCACCTCCACCCTCATCTCCTCCACTTCCAACCTCTCCAACTACACTATAACAATCACATGCATAAAACAAACTCCAAATTTGCTACTGCCGTAGATCTGGCTGTCCACATGAGAGAAGAAAATCACTAAAATAAAATAAAATTACTGTCGTCACCCCTTCCACTTAACGCATTTCCACCTACACTTATCGCTCATCATGTTGTAGCACCGCACATAATCGTGATGGTCTTAGGGTTTTGTTAAGCTGAGATATCTCTAGTTTCTCTTTCAACAAAAAAAAAGGTTATTCTTTTATTCCGGAGTTTAGCTAAGTTTTGACACATTTACATTCATGTTGTAGGATTTTCAATTTGTGTAAATGTGGTGAAATCAATCTGGTAACGTTTGATATTCAACGGATTAATATTTCTTAATTAATTTTATGCAATCATAATCATAGGATTTTTCTTTATTATAACTAATTTAATCTAACGACTAATTTTTGTTAATATGTTATTATAATAAGAGGATAATATAAATATGGTGAGAGTACTTATGATTTTGAATAATTCAATAAATAAACGGAAAAAGGTCATATTTACCCCTGTATTCTCAGAAAAGGGTTATATTTGCCCTTCGTCATACTTTTTTGATATATTTGCCCCTACCATTCAACTTTAGGCACATATTTGCCCTTGAACAGTTAAGTGTCATGTCTCCTACTTTTATCATCCTACATGGCGCCTATGTGGCATATCTACATGGATATAATATGTAACATACCTTGAGCTGCTGCTTCAACAGCTCTTATCAAGTGTGCTTGATGGTTACTACAAAGAACATACAACAGCTTTGTAAGTTATTGTATATCTTTTTCTATTGTAAAAGTGTTAGTGGCAAAGTTTTCACTAAATGCTTCTATACACTTTATTTTTGAATGTTTACAGACTTACAGAAGATAAGTTTTTCCATGTTTGCATGAATTGAAGATCTCCAAAGGAAGATTAAAATATTAGTAATCGGCCAAACGATTTTCAGAGTTTATTTTTCTCTTTAGCATTTGATGGAACACTTTTTCATGTCCAAGTAAGTATAATTTTTCAATCCCCATATTATGTTTGGCTTATTCCTTATATGGTATCTCAACTCTATTTTGGTGGTAGTAGAGGTCTCTATGATTGTTGATAATGCATAACGTAATTTTATGGGTATAACATAGACTGCTACTCCCCAAAATAACAATAATATCACACCTAGTGTAATACCACAAGTGAGTGATGTGAAATTGGTAAGATGCAGAGGCGTATCCAGGATTTCGAGATGATGAGTGCACTATTACAAAAATATGGATCTAAGATATAAATTTGATCGTTTCGACATTTAGGTTCTTATTACTGAAAACCATTAAAGTTCTAATATTATCGGTTCAAATTTCAAAATTTCTAATGTTCACGTAGAAAGAAAAATAAATAAGATAGATATAAAATTCAAATTTATAATCTCAGTAGAGAGGTGCACCTAGTCATTATTGCATTATATGATACTCCGAGTGTGGGTTCACACATCTATATTTCAATATTTTTTAAAAAATATAACACTACTATATATGATCTCGAGAGGGGAGCATGGGTTCACGTGAACACGGTGACCCCCCCCCCCCTTAGATACGCCTCTGATAAGATGTACTCAAACATTATCTCTATTCATAATTTTTATGGGGTAAAAAGGTTATTTTAAATAAACTCTCGACTCGAAACAAGTGTAATCAAAGCAGAAGTAGCGACAATACAAGATTAACAAAGAAAATGAAACAACATGTAATAGTAAAAAAGTGAAATAATAAATACAAACTAATACTACTAAATTAGGAGATCAAATGAGAAAAATAGTCTAGCCCCTATCTTTATCACATAAAAATACGAAAAACTCGACTATATATCACCCTTTTACCTTAATCCTCGACCTACATACCTTCCTATCTTGAGTCATGTATTAATAAGTTGGAAATATATCGTGTCTTGTCTAATCACCTTCGTAGTTCTTCTTCGTCCTATATCCCTCTCATAATATCTGATATAGCGAGCCTCTCACATTCTTTTTGGCGTATCCATGCACATGTATCCACACACCTTCTCTTCACATATTTAAATAATCTCAATCTCAATTTTCTTATCTTGTTTGCCACGGAGATAATTCCAAAAAAACTATTTTTAAAATATGGAGAAAACAACATAATTAGTTCTTCATGTTTGAGGCAGATTCAAAAATTATCCTTTCAATATTTTTTACATTTATAAGCGACTTTGATTCTTAAAGTTCGTCAAAAATCAGTATCTTTGATTTCTATCAAATAAAATAATTAACAAATGCAAATTATTAGATTTAATGAAAAGAAAACGTTTTAACATAGACTCACATTTGGATTAGTATTATATTATTTTACTATTCTTAATATACTTAGATATTGAATCCCGTGCTATCTTGCAGAAAAGTATCTACAACAAAAGAGCAAAGCTACTTGGATCAAATTGGGGGATGATACACTAGATATTTTTACTATGTTATTAAACATAGGAAGATGCAACAAGCAATGACACAGCTGATGGACAAACAAGGTGTGATGAGGAATGATCCTTATGATATAGCTCAGATATTTGTCGACTATTATCAAGAGTTGCTAGGAAAGAAGGGGTAAAGAGAACCAAAGGTCTCAGAAGCATTATTAAAAATGGTCACAGTTTAACTACTGACCAACAACTTGAGCTAGTGTAGCCTTTCAATACTAAGGATGTGCAGTCAGCTATGTTCATCATTAATAGTAATAAAAGTCCTGGTCCTGATGGGTATGAAAGTGATTTTTTCAAGAAAGCTTGGAGGGTTATAGGAGAGGATGTTATTAAAGCTGTCTTACAGTGTTTGGGGAATGGAAAACTACTAAAACAAGTCAATGCAACAATAATTTGCCTGGTCCCTAAGATATTTGTCCACAAGTAGCCAGCCAATTCAGACCTATATCTTGTTGTAATGTGCTTTACAAGTGCATATCTAAAGTGTTGTTTGTGAAATTGAGGAAGGCCTTATCACATTTGGTCGCAGAAAATCAGGCAGCATTTGTGGCAGGAAGATCACTTGTGCATAATGTTCTTATTTGCCATGACTTGATGAGACACTACAAAAGGAAGACAACTCCCAGTTGTTTGATGAAGATTGACTTAATGAAGGCATACGATATGGTGAGTTGGGAGTTTATAGAGGAGGCTTTGTATGGATATGGTTTTCAGAGTCATTTGTCCACATAGTTATGGTTTGTATTACCTCAACTAAGTTCTCAGTTAAGGTCAATGGAGATGGACATGGGTATTTTGAAGAAAAAAGGGGTTTGAGACAAGGTGATCCAATGTCACCCCTTATTTTCGTGTTGGTAATGGAGTACTTGACCAGCACATTGAAAATGATGAGTGGACTGCCTTACTTTCAGTATCACCCTATGTGTAAGAAGCTAAAGCTCACACATTTGATATTTGCAGATGATCTCATGATTTTTTTGAAAGGTGATGTGAGCTCATTACAGAGAGTTATGGGGGTACTTAGACACTTTAGTAGTGTAACTGGGCTAGTGGCAAATGAGGAAAAATCTAATATCTTCTTGGCTGGTATTGATGACAGTGTACAAGCAGAGATACTGAACATTACAGGTTTCTCAATAGGTTCACTACCTATAAGATACCTGGGATTACCATTATCTTCAAAGAAATGGGAGAAAATGGATTGTTATCAGTTGGTTGAAAATATCACATATAGGATCACTGTTGCTTATTCTAGAAATATATCTTATGCTGGAAGGCTACAAATCATCAATGCTGTCTTATTTTCCATTTATAACTTTGGAGTGTTGTATTCATATTGCCCCAAAGTGTTCTGAAGGAAGTTGACAGGAAATGTAGAGATTATCTATGGGGGAAAACTGTTGAACATAAAAAGATATCTTTAGTGGCCTGGAAAAAGTATGCACACCAAAGAAATGTAGAGGGCTTAACATTAAAGGATGTAAGAAATGGAATGAGGCACCTGTCGGAAAATTATTGTGGCAATTGTCGGGGAAACAAGACATATTATGGGTGGTGCATGAATTGTATATAAAGCAGGGGAGCATCTGGGAACATACACCACCTGCTGATTGTAGCTGGTATTGGAAGAAGATTAATGGACTCAAGATGGGAATACAAGGTTGGTACCAAAATGGTAGGTACATACTCACACAATCTGGTATGTATTCCGTTACACAGAGCTATAATGATCTACTTGGACCACAAAGAAGACTGGCAGAAGCTCATAGATTTATTGTCTGGTTAGCTAATCAAAATAGGCTACTCACCAAGGACAGACTAATCAGGCTAAACATTCTAGTAGACAATCTCCTATGTGGTCTGTGTTCCAGGGATCAACTGGAGACCCAGACTCATTTGTTTGCTGGGTGTTCCTGGATAGCTGAGGTTAGAAATAGGTTATCAGATTGGACAGGTTTCAGTACAAGCAATAAGGAGTATCACAGAGCATAAAGTGGGTCAAAAGACAGCGTTGGAGTCAAATGAAGAAGGAATTGCTTACTGCAGTGTGGGGGGAAATGATATATCATACTTGGCAAGCTAGGAACTGGACAATTTTCAGGAACAAAAGTGTAAATACCAGTTTTGTTATTAGGAAGATTCAACAAGAGATAAGGGATAGAATAGATGGGTTGCGTAGTTCTAAGAGAGTCTTACATAGTCAAAATCTAATACAACAATTGTATAGGGATGTCAATAGGGCGGGTTATTAAGCCTTGACTATTAACATTTTGGCCTGCCCTACCCTACTCCGTTTAGCATTTTTTAAAAAATTAACCTGCCCCGCCCTGCCCCACTAAGCCTTGCCCGGCCCTGCCCCATTACAATAATAGTGCAAGACCCCAAACCCATCAAGTTACATGATTTTTTAGCTGTATTAACCTTCACAAAATCTGAGAAATTTGAATATTGGTAAGTGCTGGTAGGAATTGGAGTAAACTTTATTTTTTGGTATTTTTTGTGCATGTAGCAGACGTATTATTCTGTCACAATTGGAATGTAGAAAAATATCAAATCACACCTTAAATTACTACTATTAATTAATGGCGGAATGGTCTGGGAGGTCCTTGTACTTGACTCTGTTTGTATTTTGGACCCTTATACTTACGACTTTGTCAATTGGACCCTTGAACTCGATGAAACATAATATATTAAACACCTCTGACCGTTGATTGAACACATGTGGCATTAATATTGCTGACTTGGAACGATGCGTAATTCCATGCGTTTTAAAGCAAGTATGTATAAAATTAATATGAAAAAAACATTAAATTTTTTTTAAAAAAAATGAAAACAACAAAAAAAAGAAAAGAAAAAAAAGGGGGAAGTCATCTTCTTCAAAGCAACCCATCGCTGCTCCCTCCCCACCCCACCCCACCCCACCCCACCCCCGCCCCAACAAAATTTCTTATACCTATTCCACTTCTTTTCTTCTTTCTTTGGATTCACCCATTATTTCTCTCGTTCTTCTTCTTAACACCCCCACATACTGTCTCACTCCTAAATATTTTCTCAAAGTTCATTCTTTTTGCTGCAAATCAATTTCCCTCCTAGTTCTTTTCATTTTGCCATGTTTGGTTTTTCAAAATCTCGATTTCGTGCGTATTTTTTTGGTAATAGTGGGTATTGAAAAATGAAAAACTTCATTGATAAGCTTGATG
>JAJOOR010008124.1:0-47253 GCA_036250505.1 Solanum acaule
CACATCAATGTATGACTTAGTTTTCACCCTTGCACCAATTGACATTAGACTATTAGATAGTATCACACTAAATCTATGTTGATAATTCTTTTCTTATTAACTACCTCCTTGGTCCGGCAAGTAGCAACAAGGCGAGTTCTAACGTTGAGCACCGTTAAAAAGTCTTCTAGACGAAAGAATTATCAATGCATGCTCCAACACTATTGAAGAATTACTTAGTTATTTTTCATACTTTGTTAATCACTTATGGTTCCCACAACCTTAGTTATGAAATTTAGCTAGTCATTATCTCAAAAACAAAATCAAAATTTATTAAAAATAAATATGCTTGTGTTAATCATAAAAAGTTAAGAACAATAGCTAAACTATCTTTTATTAATCATAAATATAAATAAATAATAAAGGAGAAGAAAGAATAAACCACAATTCTCCGACCTCCACGGCGGCTCTTCCAAACTTCCTAAGATAGAAGAAAATTTATATTGTGTCTTGTTTCTTGATTCTTGGCTCTCCTTAAATATTTATTTCTATGAACTATTTATAGATATAGAAAACCCTAAATAAAATAATTGAATCCAAATTAAATTAGGAATTCAAAATCAAAAGGATTGGATTCCTTTTTTTTTCCGTGAAGCTATCCGCGTGAATTGTGGCGCCTCAATATTTGAGGGGCCTTCATTGGCTGCCACGTGGCAGTAAATTGATTTGAGAATTGCTCAGCCGCCATTTGTCATATATGAATATATTATTTCATTTCATTTAATCCATTAAGCTGCCTGTTTAATTTCCTTCTTCAACCTTCCATCTTTAATTCATTTTAGCTCCAAACTTCTTCATTTTCCCATCAATTTAATTCTACAAATAAAATATACCATTTATAACTCAATTCATAAAATTTATGCTCAAAAAGGACAAATATAAATAATAAATGTGAGGCGTATAATAATTAGAAATATGTATTTTGGCCTCATATCAACACCCGACACTTAAACTTTTGTTCGTTCTCGAGCAAACATTAAAACTCATCCCAAAAAAATCATACTAGCTATGTCATCACTTTGGTTAATACAAACAATTAGTCCATATACCAATTTCAAAACATCAAGTAGACTTCTCAATCATTATGCAAGACATCCAAATAAACAAGAAACTTCTATCCTCCTAACCTCAAGGAATGAATTTGAACTCATCAACTTTAAGTTTGCTCACCTACTCTCATCAAAGAAAGTTAATAAAATCACCTATCTATCATGAAACAAGTGTCCTCACAAGAAAAAATAGTCCACACACTCAAATCAAAAGATTGAATATAAATTAAGGACTTAGCATCAAAGAACACTCTCACACTCACAATGTTCACATGTATGCACAAAGAACCATATGCTTTCCCATTATGTACATTTCCACTAATTAAGCATGCTTGAATAGAATCAAATAGGACTTTAACGGGTTGTAATGTAGGCTAGGGGACGGGTAGTAAAACTATATAATAGTGACTTACACTTCCTTAAACACTTTGCAATTTTAGACTTCATCACCCATTATTTTCTTCTTTTTATTTTCAGTCGTCTTTTCAACAATTATTTTACAAGTAATTCTCATAATGTTTCAATCATTTTTTAAAAAGTTTTCCTTCATAATAGCCACCCTCAACTTATGTATTTTACATGCGTTAAGGTGCACAGTGTCCTTGGAAGGACCAGGGCCATCATCAAGGTAACTTTTTTTTTTTTTCATGTAACATTCTTTTGTTCTTTTTTTTTTCATGTCACATATTTTCAAAGAGGGCTTTTAAGAACATTGTAGCTATCATTGATTACATTTTTAATCAATCATCCCTTTTTCACAGAATTGATAATTAGAATAAGTCTATGCTATAATGCTCAAGGAAGCAAGGTGCAAAAACTAGGGATTCAACAAAATAGTCAAGAGCAAAATATGGCTACCAACAAAAGGCTACAGGCTCAAAAGGGCTAACTAATGATAAAATAACTAAAGAGGCTAAAATTTACCAGACAAATCAAAGAAAGCCTATTATCATCTCCTAAACAAAGCAACACTTTTTATTTTGCTTCAATAACATGCAGGGCAAGCTCTAGACTAAGATGAAAAATATGGAATAAATAAAATTTCACCACACATGGTACTAGTATCAAATCAGGATGGATCCATTCCACTTCTAAGAGAGACAAGATCATAACAAACTACAATATAAAATAAGCTATATACAAAGTCACAATCATGAACCTAGATGTCAAAAAGTTTGCAATTTCACTAGCAATCAAGCATTCACAAAAAAGGACTACAAGTCAAAATAAATACTAAAGACAATTTCTAAGCCACATTCTCCGGCAGCAGCGCCATTCTTGATAACGTCCAAATATATTTCTTGAAAAGAAATATAAACGATCATATGCAATATATTTACCCAACTATGAGTCAGGGTCGATCCCACAGAGAATATAAAAGAATATTGTCAATAGCAAATATTTAACTCAATAATCGTTATATAAAAATGGGGGGATTTAATTTGAAATTAAATAAAAATAATAAAAAATAGCTTTGAACTAAGTATTTATTTATATTCAGATTATTAGAAATAACTAGGAATGTGTTCCCCATAAGCTCATAACACGGTAATCCTAATAATAGTAGTCCTATACTAGTGTATCACATGCAAAGTGGTAAGTTATGTATCTCTAAATCTTTGGTCCGACAAATAGAGAATTTCACCCCGCACCTTGATCCGGCTACGTGTGTATAATTTACTAACCCTTGCCTTTACCTCATATTAGACAAACTTCTTCATTTTTCCACCAATTTAACCTACAAAAAAAATATACCATTTAACACAATTCATAAAATTCATGCTCAAAAAGGAGAAATATAAATAATAAATGTGAGGCATATAATGATTAAAAATATGTATTTTGGCCTCACATCAATACTAAGTTAACTGAATAAGACATGTACTATGCGGAAGCTAAAACAATGGATAATTGAAAGTGGGGAAAAACCCAACTACTCTGAATATATAAAACATAGTAAGCGTTTAGTGATATATGAAAGATAAATTTAATAACTCAAGATGAATCTATTACCATGTATGGAAAGCCTCTAACTGAGTTGAGTTGCTGGGACATGCCCCCGGCTAACTCGAACAAAACTGAAAGTAAAGACAAAACTGAAAGCATGTATATTGTCCTCGGAATATGAGGACTCACCACTGAAGCATCTAAATGCGGACCAAGAATCGATCTAAGCGTGATCTAGATGCTGAGTACCTCAACCTACATCATGAAAGGATGTAGCGCAGAATATGCGTCAGTACTTGGAATGTACTAAGCATTACTAAGATGAACAAACATATATAAGCTGAACAAAGCATAACTGAGCAATGATGTAATCTGAGCAGAGATATAGATACTTAAAAGCTAAACTGAATGCAATGACCAAATACTAATCATGAAAATAATATGTTGAACTGTATACTGATATAACTGTTGAAAACCTGGTCAAATGCACTAATAGTCTGACTGTGGGAGTTACTATTAACCGACATAAACCACGTGAGCTAAACATGTAGTCCGATGTATACGCCCCATCAAGAGGACCCAATATACCTTGCAAGGGGTATAAAGGAATGACTAGCGTGATCACTAAATCTGATAGCCCAAAAGAGGGGACATATAATCCTACGGGGGCAGGTAGTTCTGGCATAACGAAGGTATGTTGAAACCTAGTCCAACTCGGTGCTAAGTCTACTCCCAACTGAATATGTATGACATATATGTAACTGAAATACTGAATAGCTCAAAATACTGACATGTAATATGAGAATGCAACATTTATATACTAATAATGTGGCATTCGAAATCTGGAGCATGATTATCTGTTTAACTGATCTAGCAAGTATATTTCATGAACTAAGATAATTTATACAAACTAGGGTTCTAAGTTTCATACAAGGAATTAAGCAACATTTCCAAGAAAACCTAATATTTAGACTATGGATTATATAGCATCTGAAATCACGATAAATTCCTTAGATGTTACAAACCCTAGGTCTAAACCAGATATGGAGAATCAAGAAAACAAACTGAATTCTAGGGACCTAGTGGATGAAAGGAACTCACTAGTGAAATCTCACATACCTCGTGACATAATCTACGTAGAAATCCTTTAGATGTCGGGTCTGATCCTTGAAGAACATTGCTACTTGTTCTTGGGAGGTTTGGTCGACCTTTTCCTCTTCTTTTTGCTCCATGTTTGGACGATTTTTGGAGAATGAGGGCCCTGGGTAAGTCTAAGTAAGTTATAAGGCTTAGACTGAGTAAAACAACATAGTTTAGGATTAAAACGATGTAGTTTAAGGGCCCAATGCATAGGAAAAAGAACTAAATTACCCTAACTTAAAAACTAACAAAGGCCATTCGTGAAGGGACCTACGGACCGTCGTTTGGACTACTAATGGTCGACTCCGTTCGTGGTTCGTGGTCTGCCTGACAGGCCTTCACTATAATGAGCGTAAATTTTTACTTCGAGTTGAGATTTTAGCAAACTCGGTGGCATTGGAAAGAGAATTCAATTATCTTTAATTTGATAGGTCATGGGCTACCTAATTCATTTTGTGCTAAAAGATATGATCGTTTGAAGTTGACCCAATAACCATTTCCCTCCAATTGGCTTATGACCCTTACCTATGGTCCGTAGGTCCAACCACGGATCGTACTGGTCGACCGTGGATGGATAAGAGACCATCAATATTTGGGCTTTAACGACGGAACCCCACCTATGGTCCGTGGTTCTACCTATGGTCTGTGGGTGGTTCCGTTGGTACTGGCACCTGTTTTTTTTCCTGAAAAATAGGATTTTCTCCATTTTGATATTCGAGGTGTTACAATATCTCCCCGTTGAGAAAATTTATCCTCGAATGAAGTCTAAACAAGATTAGTATGGAGGGGAGGAGCTGCAATCCCTACCACTAAGTACTAGAAACTGATATCTAATTGAACTTAGTTCCAAGAACATGCAAATATGCTGAAATGCAAGAATAAGTGAGGGAACAAGATGCTAAGACTAAATTACACAAGAGTAAACTGAGAGACTAGAGAGGAACTATTACCTCAAGCTGAAACATAATCAGAAGGAAAGAGGTGAGGATACTTGGCCATTATGGTTGCTTCTGCTTCCCAAGTATCTCCCTCAACAGACTGACTCATCCACAAAATATTTAGTGAAGCGACTTCGTTATTTCTCAACCTACGAATCTGACGGTCAAGAATTTCAACAGGCACTTCTTCATAAGTGAGACTATCCCTCACAACCACACTCTATAATGGTACTATTGATGCCGGATAACCCACACACTTCTTCAACAAAGGAAATGTGAAAGACTGGATGAACCCCTGCTAGTTCTGTTGGAAACTCTAAATCATAAGCCACATTACCAACCCTTTTAAAGATTCTATAAGGACCTACATACCTAGGACTAAGCTTCCCTTTCTTGCAAAATCTCATCACCCCTTCATAGGTGACACCTTCATGAAAACCCAATCATCGATTTCAAACTCTAAGTCCCTTCTCCTCACATTTACATAGATCTTCTGAGGACTCTGGGTTGTATTTAATCAATCTCCGATGAGTTGAACTTTCTCCATAGCCTTATGAACTGAATTTGACCCAATCAAGGATGCTTCACCTACTTCAAACCAAGCAATTGGGGACCTACATCTACGCCCATATAGTGCCTCAGATGGTGCCATATGAATACTAGAATGAATGTAGTTATTATAGGAAAATTCTATGAGAGGTAGGTGATCATCCCAACTGCCCTTGAAATCAATCATACAAGCTCTCAACATGTCGTCTAAGGACTGAATGGTTCATTCTGCCAGACCATCCATATGTGGATGAAATGTTGTATTGAGATTTACCCGAGTACTAAGACCTTTCTAAAATGATTTCTAGAAATGAAAGGTAAACTGAGGAACTCTATCAAGATGATAGAAAAGGGAACCCCATGCAACCTGACTATCTCATTGATGTAGAGTTTGGTGTAGTCTTCTGCTGGATCTGTAGTCTTGACAACCAAGAAGTGAGCGGACTTAGTGACTCTGTCTATTATGTCCCAAATGGAGTCATGTTGTCTGTGAGTACGAGGTAAACCCTTAATGAAGTCCATGTTTATCACTTCCCACTTCCATGTAGGGATGTTAATCTCTTGAGTCATACCTCCTAGTTTATGATGCTCTACCTTCACCGGTTGATAGTTAGGACAGTTAGCCACAAAATCTGCTATGTCCCTCTTTATGTCGTTCCACCAAAAGACTTCCCGCAGATCTCGATACATCTTAGTGGAACCTGGATAAATGGAATACCCGGAGTTATGAGCTTCTGTAAGGATCTGCTCCCTCAACTCACTCACATTAGGAACACATAAATGACCCTAGTAATGAGGCACACCGTCTCCCTCTTGGGAGAAAACTTTAACTTTCTGCTTATGAATTACACCTTTTAACTAAATCACTATCCTACTTTTCCTTAACCCCCGCTACCTGAAGATTCTGATCCATTTTGAACTATCACCCCACTATTTGATGTGTTCGTAAGGCAAACTCCTAAGCGAGCAAGTAGGTGAACATCTTTGGCTAGCTCTTTTATTTCCTCCTCAACGTGTGCTGCACTACCCATAGACATCCTTCTGAGAGCATCAACCACTATATTGGCCTTCCCAAGATGGTAAAGCACATTCATGTCATAGTCCTTGAGGAATTTAAGCTATCTCCTCCGACGAAGATTCAACACTTTCTGGATGAACACATACTGGAGACTCTGATGGTCTGTGAACACATCAACATGAACACAATACAAGTAATGTATCCAAATCTTTAGGGACAATACTACAGCTGTAAGTTTGAGGTCATGAGTCAGATATTTCTTTGCATGGACCTTAAGCTGTCTAGAAGCATAAGCTATGACCTTACCTCGCTGCATCAATACACAACCTAGGCTGACCCTAGATGCATCTCAATAAATCACATAATCATCAGAACCATCTGGTAGAGTCAAGACATGGGCTATAGTCAACCTAGTCATCAATTCTGGAAAGCTTTTCTCACACGAACTGACCACTGAAATTTGACCTTCTTCTGAGTTAACTTGGTCAATGGGGAAGAGATGGATGAAAATCCTTTAACAAATCTCCTGTAATAACTGGCCCTAAGAAACTCTTGATATCTCTTAGATATGTAGGACTGGGCAAATGTTGTACTGCCTCAATCTTCTGATAATAAACTCGGATCCCTTCGCTAGATACCACATGACCAAGGAAAGTGACCAACTGTAACCAGAATTTACATTTGCTAAACTTAGCGAATAACTGTCAATCTTTGAGAGTTTGCAGAATAACTCTCAGATGATTCGCATGCTCCTTCTTACTATAAGAATAAATGATAATATCATCGATAAAGATGATGACAAACAAGTCCAAATATTATTTAAACGCTCTGTTTATTAAATCCACAAAAGCAGCAGGAGCATTTGTTAGTCCAAACGACATAACTACAAATTATAGTGACCATACCGAGTCCAGAAGGGTGTCTTCGGAATGTCACTATCTCTGACTCTGAGCTAATGATAGTTGGATTTGAGGTCTATCTTAGAAAAAACAACTAGCACCCTGAAGTTGGCCGAACAAGTCATCAACACCGGAACACCCTATGAAGAGATACTAGGTCTGATGAAGCCCTTATCTAGAAGGTCTTTCAACTGCCCTTTCAATTACTTAATCTTGGCTTGAGCCATTCAGCAAGGAGGAATCAAAATAGGTTGGGTATCTGAAAAGAGATCTATTTCAAAGTCGATTTCCCTTTCGGGAGGAACTCCAAGAAGAGCTTCTGGGAACACTTCTCGAAAGACATTTACTACTCGAACTGACTCAAGAGTTGGAGTTTTAGAGTTAGAATCCTTAAACCAAACAAGATGATAGATATAGCCTTTGGAAATCATTTTTCTGGCATTAAAGTAAGATATAAATCAACCTATAGGCACTGATCTATTACCCTTCCATTCTAAGAATGGCTCGTTTGGAAGTTGAAACCAAACAATTCTAGTTCTACAATCGACTGAGGCATAACAAGAATGTAACCAATCCATGTCTAGAATGATATCAAAATCTACCTTTTCTAACTCTACAAGATCTATTGAGGTGGATTTCAAAGAAATTGTGACATGGCAATTTCTGTATACCCGTCTAGCTATAACTGGGTCACCAATTGGAGTAGAGACTAAGAAGTGTTCTAAGAGAGTTTCTGGACCGACACTGAAGTTTACTGCTATATAGGGAGTTATAAAAGACAGTGTATCCCCTAGATATAACAATTCATAAACATCTAAATGAATGACTCGTAATGTACCATTGACTACATCAGGAGAATCTTCTTGAACTTGGTGAGTCGGAAGAGCACACAACCTATTCTGGCGTTGATCGCCACATGTACCAGACGAAGCACCCATTAGAGTTGGGCGACCTGCTGGTGTTGCTGGAGTTGTAGATTGAGCCCTATTGTTATTACCTACTTGCCCTGTCTAGCAGAAGGGCAATCCTTGAGCCTATGGCCAAACTGACCATACCCAAAGCACCCTTCCCTGTCTATAAGACACTCGCCCAGGTGGTTCTTACCACACTTTGGGCAAGTTGGAAAAGTCCAATTACCTGAAGCACTCCCTTATGACTTATAGCCTAGTGCCCTACTTTTTTGATCCTGTCGAAACCTAGGGGATGGAGCACTAGCTGATGAAGGTGCTGGCCGGGGCTGTAGTCCTTTGCTGAAACTGTGACCGATTCCCACTGCCTGACTTTTGCTATTGAGTATTCATAATTTCCTGTTCTAGCCTTATTATAATCCTTAGACAATTCCCTAATCTTATCTACCTAAACCTGTTGAGGATGATTCATTAGTATGGAGATATCCATATTCCCTAGAAGAATAGCATTCCTGTACTTAGTCTTCATGAGATCGCATACCCTGAACAAGAACTTACTCATTTGTGCCCTTGGATCGACAACAATGTGTGGAGAATAATTTGAGAGCTGGGTAAACTTCAACATGTACTCTTGGACTGACATTAAACCCTGCTTCAAGTTCATAAACTCGTGTGCCTTAGCTTCTCTCAACTCCCTTGGGAAGAACCTTTCCAGAAAAGCTCTAGTAAAATAGTCATAGGATCTGCATTCCCACCCTTATTTTCTTTCCATTGAGTGAACCAGATATGGTCCACATCCTTAAGTTGATAGGATGCTAACTCAACACTCTCTGTACCAGACACTGGCATTACCCCAAGAATCTTCTTAACCTAATCAATGAAATTCTTTGTGTCATCACCAACCTTCGACCCTAGAAACTCAGGCGGATTCATTTGAACAAAGACTCAAACCCTAGATGCAACTGATCCACCATTCGTGTTTGCAGGAATTATGACCTGCTGATTTTTCTTATTGGCTACACTCTGATCCAAGAGCTGGATAACATTCCAAAATTCTACATTCGTAACCTCATGGTTCAGGATTTGAGGAACTGCGTTAGCATTGCTTGCATTAGCATTCTATTGTTAGCACTATGAGGAGGTGTGATCTGAAACACATAATGATGGATTAGAAAAGTTAATTTGAATCATATTTCAAGCACGATAAGAATAACAAGTAAAATGATCATTTTCTTAAAACACTTCGTAGCCTCTCCCTCATAAATGTGGTGCATTTCACATCCCTGAAAGAGACTCTACTTAGTGCAGCTTTCAGACATCCTAGGACTCTTGAACCTAATGCTCTGATATCAAGTTTCTCTCGCCCCAAGGCTACCTGCTTGACTTACAATGGGACCTAGGATCACGACTGACCCCAAGCTAACCCTATGTCTGGCATATATCAAACATACTGAGAATAACTAATAAGATATGTACTCTGCAGAAGCTAAAACAATAGATAACTGAAAGTGGGGAAAACCCAACTAGTCTGAATATACAAAACATACTAAGAGTTTAGTGATAACTGAAAGATAAATTTAATAACTAAAGCTGAATCTACTAGTATGTCTGAAAAGCCTCTAAGTAAGTTGAGTTGCTGGGACATGCCCCCATCTAATTGTAATATAACTGAAAATTGAATGTAAAAACTAAAATGAAAGCATGTCGATTATCCTCAGAATATGAGGACTCACCGCTAAAGCTGCTGAATGCGGACCGAGAATTGATGTAAGTGTGATCCGAATGCTGAGGACCTGAACCTACATCATAAAAGGATGTAGCGTAGAGTCTGCGTCAGTACTTGGAGTGTACTAAGCCTTCAGGATATATAGATACTAATCTGAAAAAACCTATATAAGCTGAATAAAGCATAATTGAGCAATAATGTAATCTGAGCAGAGATATAAATACTAAAATATACCTGAAAAGTTAAACGGAATGCAATGACCGACTATTAATCATGAAAATAACATGTTGAACTGTATACTGATATAATTGCTGAAAACCTGGTCAAATGCACTAAGAGTCTGACTATGGGAGCTGCTATTAATCGACATAAACAACGTGAGCTAAATGTGGAGTCTGATATATACGCCCCATCAAGTGGACCTAATATACCTTGCTAGGGGTATAAAGGTATGACTAGCGTGATCACTAAATCTGATGCCGAACATAGGGGACTTATAAACATGTTGGGGCACATAATTTTGGGACTATAAGTGTATGTTGAACCCTAGTCCAATTCGTTGCTAAGTCTACTCTCAACTGAATATGTATGACACAATGTAACTGAAATACTTAATAGCTCAAAATACTGATATGCAATCTGAGAATGCAACATTAATATACTGATTATGTGACATTTGAAATCTGGAGCATGATTATCAAGTATAATTCATGAACTAAGAGAATTTATAAAAACTAGGGTTCTAAGTTTCATACAAGGAATTAAGCAACGTTTCCAAAATAACCTGATATTTAGACTATGGATTATATAGCAGCTGAAATCACAATAAATTCCTCAGATGTTACAAACCCTAGGTCTAAACCAGATATAGAGAATCAAGAAAACAGACTGAATTCTAGGGACCTAGTGGATGAAAGAAACTCACTAGTGAAATCCCACATACCTCGTGACATAATCTACGGAGAAATCATTTGGATTTGGGGCTCAACCTTGAAGAACATTGTTGCTTGTTCTTAGGAGGCTTGATCAACTTTTCCTCTTTTTTTTTTCCTGTAATTTTGGATGAGTTTTGGAGAATAAGGGTTCTGGGTAAGTCTGACTAATTTATTAGGCTTAGACCGAGTAAAATGACGTAGTTTAGGCATTAAACGATGTAGTTTAAGGGCCCTAACGCATAGGAAAAAGACCTAAATGACCCAACTTAAAAGCTTACGAAGGCCATCCACGGAGGGACCTATGGGCCATCATTTGGAGTACCAACCATCGACTACGGTCGTGGGTCATGTTGATGCCTTTACCAACCACAAGAGTTTGCAATATGTGTTCAAGCAAAATGATCTAATTCTCCGCCAACGTAGATGGCAATAACTCTTGAAGGATTACGACATGAGTGTCATCTATCACCCTGGTAAGGCAAATGTGTTGGCGGATGATCTTGGTTAACTATCGATGGGTATTGTTTCTCATGTTGAGGAAGATAAGACCGAGTTGGTTCATGATGTTCATAAATTGTCAGTTGGGTGTTTGGTTGGTTGATTCTAATTAGGTTGGTGTTATTGTCCATAATGGTTCAGAATCGTCATTTGTGTTGGATGTGAAACCTAAGCAAGGTCTTGATCCAATTTTTGTTCAATTGGAGGAAGGGCTACTTAAAAAATTCATTGAGGCTTTCTCCCAAGGGGGATATGGTGTGCTTAGATAGCAAGGTCGTTTGCGTGTTTCCAGTGTTGATAACTTGATGAAGCAAATCTTATTGGAATCCCTTAGTTCTTGATATTCCATTCACCTGGGAGCCACCTAGATGTACCATGACTTGCGGGAGGTCTATTTGTGGAATACGCTGAAGAAGGATATTGCAGAATTTGTGGCTAAGTGACCTAATTGTCAACAAGTGAAGGTTGAACATCAAAAGCTAGGAGGTTTGTCCAAAAATATTAGTATTCCTACTTAGAAGTGGGAGGATTTGAATATTGATTTTATTGTTTGTTTACCCCGCACCCGCGATAAGATGACTCGATTTGGGTAATTGGAGACCATATGACGAAGTCAACTCATTTCTTTCCAGTCAAAATTTCTCATTTGGAGGAAGACTATGCTAAGTTGAACCTAAGAAAGATGGTTAGGTTTCATGGAGTGCCCTTATCAATTATCTCATATCGTTGATATACCGTGAGTTTACAATATTTTTGATACATTTCACTTAAGATTTGTGTGTGTCTAGGGCCATATTGTATTCAAAATTAATGTTTATGTGTTATATTTGCAGAAAATAGGCTTGGACGTTGAATTGTGAGAATACAGCTGAAAATCTGCAGAAGGAGCCACCCACGGAGGTGACCTACGGACCATAGGTCCAGTCACGATCCGTCGATGGGTGGCATAGATGGAGTATTAGGGAAGTCTGACTATGTGTGGAACTACAAATGCAAGTGACAGATCGTAGGTTGACCCACGGTCCTTCCTGCACATCCGTCAAATGGTTTAGAGAAGTTGAAGTTCCAGTACCTAATGAAATTCCCAAGTATGGAGCCACAGAAGAAGGTTCGTTCTACATGTTCGTCGTTTGTATATGAGAGTTGAAGGTTCTAGCCTCTACAAGAAAAAGTCTAAGTGTTGACCTACGGAGGGGACCGTAGGTCGACCCACGGTCTGTAGGTCGAAGTCGTCGAATGAAGCCGCGTCCAGAAAGTTTATTTCCTTATTTCGTTTTCTTTTTATTTAGGACAAGTTTTCTATAAACAGAGTATGTAAACCTCGTTTTTGGGGGTTAGACATTATTTTTTTACTTTTAGTTCTTGGTATTTTCTTGGGAATTAACTTGCAAACTTTAGCAATTTGATTTCCGGATTTCAGTTTATAATGATTTTGGCTTTGAATTTCAATTGGAGATTTCGGGTTTCTTCTACTCTAAACGTAAGTTCATGAATTCTTTTTTATCAAAATATGAATTGTGTTCTAACAAGCATGAGTAACTAAATCCACAACTAGGGTTGTGGGAACCATGAGCAATTAACAACGTATGAAAAATAACTAAGTAATGCTTGAATAGTGTTGATGTATGCATTGGTAATTCTTTTGCTTAGAAGTCCTTTTAACGAGTGCACGTGTTAGAACTCGCCTTGTTGCTACTTTCCAGACTAAGGAGGTAGTTAATAAGAAAAGAATTATCAACAGAGATTTAGTGTGATACTATCTAATAGTATAATGTCAATTGGTGCGAGGGTGAAAACTTAGTCATACATTGATGTGATGTCTAATATGAGGTAAACGTAAAGGTTAGTAAATTAAGCGTAGCCGGACCAAGGTGCAGAGTGAAATTCCCTATTTGGAGGATGATGAGTCCACAATTTGGACTCATTTAGGGCTTTATTTGAATAGATTTAGTGTCCTCAAATGCATAATTTGTGCCAATAACTGATGTAAATCCTTGAATTTTAGGTATTTGGATTGAGGGACAAAGCATGGACGCTATTGAGCAAAAAGGAACAAGGCAGCTGAAAGAACGAAGAAGAGAAGGCATGAGGATCGCCTAACCCATTAGGCGAGTCACCGAACAGCCAGAGTCTCGCCTAATGTTCCATAGTGCCAAGCCCTGAAGGAGAAAATCTAGTCGGCGAGAGAAAGGAGCAGTCAGCGAGTTGCCAAAGTCTTCCGCGATGCATTGCCATATCGCCCAAAGTTTCAGAACCTCAAGGATGTTGAAGGGAAAAGCAAAATGACGATGAAAATGACCAAAGGGTGGATCGCCGATTGGATCAGCGATCCCGACTAACTGCGCCAACTGGACCTTCGCAACACAACTTTTTGACAACTATAAATACTTGTTTAAATTTTTAGCTTAGTATCTGATCTTTTGTTGAATCATATTATTATTCAGTTTTTGAAGTTTAGAGCTTAGAACTGAATAGAGAGACAATATTTCCTTAGCTTTGAAGATTTGAAGATTTCCATTTCTAAGAAATTGGAAGTGGGTGTTGAAGGTTCTTCATCTTAGACCTTTGTAAAGACTATATCAATCCTACCCATTTGATGGAAACACAAGTTGGTAATGATTTTTACGTTTTTACTATGTCTAACTAAAACCCCAATTCTTAGGGTGTGATTATGTTATTATGGGTTGATTTAACTGTTGGGTATTGTTAATTGATTGTTTATTTGCTGTTTGAAGGTGATTTGGTTCAGTAATTGTGGTTGAATTTAATGGGTTGTAGTTGCAATACAATCTTAACTTTGTGTTTTTTGCTTGCTCGAGAAAGAGGTTTTAAAACCAAAATTACTGAATCAATGGTCTGTGGGTATTGGGTTGTCATGGATTCAGCTTGAGAGTGAATCCTAAACCATTTTCCACACATTCAACTCGAGAGAGTGAATGGACTAAAGTGAAGGTTGTGCTTCATTGCCTTGAGAGAAACCAATTTGATTCGGGGTATATTGTTCGAGAGAAAGTTTATCCCCACTAAAGTCTAGCTTATTCACTGATTTGCAACTGTTTACTATTAATTGCAATTACCCGGTTGTTTACCTTGGCCCATAATCCTATCACATCCCAAGAATCTCGTCTCTATATGTGTATTTTCTTGTTATTTGTTGTTTTAGTTTATAATTGAGTACAAATCCCCCTTTGATATTTGACACCTGTGTCACCCCATACTTGAATGATATTTTTCTTCATAAATGTTTTTTTAGCTATGATTGACTTGATCATATTTATGCTTCTTTATTGATTCTTGAGTACGAACCACTTCCCTGGGACTCGACCCCAACTCACTAGTTTGGTTACATTACAATTGAACGATCGTTGATGCTTAGTATTGGATGAAGTATCTTTGTTAGCGTTCTTTAATCAAAATGGCGCCTCTGCCGAGGAGTGGTGTTACTTGAGAGTTTTTAGTTAGGTTAAATTTTGTTCTTGTTAGTTATAGTGATACTTACGTAATTTTTAGTTTTGTCTTGTGTGTTGCTGTTTTTTAGCAGAAACATTGAACATAGTTTGTAGCAATGGTTGCCAAATGATTGAGACTAATCAAGAAATGGAAGAGGACCACTCTTTGGTCCCACTACTAACTCAGCTGGAAGATTTGGCCAAGAAAATATTAGAGGTTGAAGTCCAGTGCAAAAGAAAAGATAGATACATACCCCTTCATGAGCGGAGAAAGTGTAAGGACAATGAGAGTAGACGTGTTGAGGATACGTTGTTAATCATTCTCCAAAAGGATCAATGAGCAAGATAGAGTGCTAGAAGAGATGAAGGAGAATGTTGAAGTGCTAAATCAGATGATTGGCACTTACTCCAAATCTATCCAGCTAATTGAAAACCTCATAGGTCATGTATTGCCTCATCTCTACCCAAATAAACAAGAGGGGTTACCTAATGACACTAAGGTCAACCCCAAACATGGAGTTTGAATGAGGAGGTGTATCGTGCCACGACGTTAACTAAGGCGCTTCTTGGGAGGCAACCTAAGGTTTTACCACTTTTTGTTTGTGTTAGAAATAAGAGTGTGTTGATTGTGCAGGTCAAAGTGTGGAAAATGGTTGAAAAGTGCAAGTTGGCGAGCCAAAGCTCTAGTCGGCGAATCACCGAAGAGGTCGGTGATCCCGACTCAGACCACCGTTGGACTCAAGACAACTTTAAAGTTGATTCTGTAAAACTAGGTGAGCCCAGGAAATTATTGGTGAGTCGTCGACCAGGTCAGCGATCGCGAGCTTGTCCGCCGATTGGACTCCCAGATTAGCTGGAGTCTTGTAAAACTCGGCGAGGTAAGTGACCACTTGGCGTGTATGACTAATGTCGCTGAATGGGCGAGAACTGATTGGTTTTTAAAAGGCCAAAGATTTAAAATTCCAACTCTTTCACTTTCCCTCACTTTCGACCTTCACAAACTCACATCCGCTTAGTATTTTCTATATTTCTTGCATTTTTACTGTATTTGAGTTGTTGATTGGTGCTATAAGTTGGATTACATTGCCGCCTAACATTTCAATCTTATTTTTATCAGCATTAAAGGTTGGTTTTCTGAACCCCATGTTTACTTTTGAGAATTTGTACTCATTTGCAAATGATATTATCTTATTGAAGTGTGTTGGGCCTATGTCTACTTTCCTATTTTTATTTCGATAATCTTGCCCATAATGTTTTTATTGTTGAAATCCCATATTTTTGTGCTTAAAAATGAATTAAATTTTGTGGGGTTATGCTTGCATGTGGTTTAAGTTATTTGGGTGAAGTCTGAGTAGCCCGTATTTGTGCCGAAAGACGTAATTTGCCCAATGATAGAGCAGGTGACATCACTCTTAAGGGAAAAAGACGTCAATTGGCCAAATTTGGTGAAATCGAGAGAAGTCTGAGTATCCCGGGGTAATGGGTCCTATGGGTCTAGTTTAATTTGAGTTATGCATGCTTTGATTTTGTTTTCGAGGGTTGCGGGGTTGAATTCGAGAAGTTGGGTTGAAAGTAGGCACGTTGGGTCATTTGGCGAGCTGGGTCAAGCTCGCTGAACCACTCGGCGGTTCGCCGAAGTTCCCCATCTCGACTTCAATTTCATGCTTAATGTGTTGTTGGGCTTTATAACTTTCAGCGAGAAGCCTGAGGTCGCCGAAGGCACTCGGCGACTCATCGAAAGTCTTCTTGATCATCTTTTGTTTGCACACTTGAGCCATTTTTGCAATATAACTTTCGGAGGGCTAGCCCTTGCTCGCCTAAAGCTGTCGACGATTCGCCAAAAGGGCCTTCGCATTGCTGACTTGCTAAAACTTTAGAGCCAATCCTTTTGGCGACCCCGATCTAGCTCACAAAAGTGATTCGGTGACTCGCCGACTGGATCAGTGAGCCTGTCTATAACTGTTTTTCTGTGAAATTGATTGACCTATTTCTAACTTTTTCTTGATGTTTTGTAGATATGGTACGAACAAATATAGACATGCGACCCCGGTAAAGAGTGCGGGGTATCACTATAAATGAAAGGGGATCAAATCCTCCAAAAAATGGCAGACAAGAGCCTCCTCCGTGTGACAAAGGCAAGGGCAAGAGGCATATATCCAACAGGGTGACTACTAGTTCCCAGGCTGCTTTATCTGAGCCTGAGGATAACCAGCCTTTGCAGTCCTGGTGAAATGAAATCCGGGCAAGATCTTAACTTGACTCAGCCAGAGTCCCTCCTGTCTCCACACCAGCAGACTCAGTGCCAACTCTGGCACCTCTTGTGGCTCTTATGCCACATGTCATTCCTCCTACTAGACTTGTGAACTGGTTGAAAGGGGATGGTTTTCGAACCATCCTAGAGGAGAAGTTGCTCTCGACAGAAGCCTTGGAGGGCAAGTACTTGGATGTGAAGGACGCCCTCCACTACCATAGGTTTGATCAGTTTAGTAGGCCCCGAGACCCTTACATTCCTTCATGGCTCCGGGAGTTCTACACAGCCTACGATGACTTGGTCCCGAAGAGCAAGAAGAAGGCGAGCGAGTTCAGACCGGTGAAGTTTGTCATGGTACGGGAAAAGGAAGTTGGGTGCAATAGTGAGTACATAAACATTGTACTGGGTAGAGCTATGCATTCTACGCACCCTTATGATGGATTGCCTATTGCTCAATCCTTAGATGATTTGAAGGGATGGCTGGCACCACTAATTTTTGACACCACCCCGAGGTGGATCGAGGCGGGATCCCCTATTGAAAAGAGGAACTTGAGTGTTACTACCCAGTTCTGGTTTGGCTTTATCAGTAGCACTATTATGCCGTCCCTGAATGAGTCTATCCTCCGCCATCCTAAGGTGGCATGCCTGGGGTCTATCATATCCAAGAGGCGCATTGAACTAGGACTTATCATTGAGCAGGAGATGGCCATGAGGGCCAAGCAGAGGTAGACTTCCTTGCCATTCCCGGTCATGATCACTCAGTTATGCTGACGTGCTGGAGTGCCCCGGGATAACATGAGAGACAGTAAGGTGACACCTTACTCCTCTACTGACATCCGGCGTATTGAGGCCGAGTACACTCGTGAGGAGGCTAATAGGAGGAGAGCAGCTCCAACAGATACTTCTCCTGAGATTGATGTTAAATCCATACCTGTAGAGGCCTCTGTGCCTACTCCGGCCTCCGGGCCTTTAGGTACTTCTGCCCCTCCTTCCTCTTCTTCAAAGGCTCCAGGTACCTCTACTTCCTCCTAACAGACTAAGATTACTCAGGCGATGATCCCGAAGATGGGGCATCTTGCCCATTCAACTGATGTGAGGGCAACTCATTTAGAAAGATTTGTTTCCTTGATGATTGAGACTTCTATCTTAGCTACACTGACTCCCCTCCAGGCTTCTGTTGACGATCTAACTACTAGAGTCACAACTTGTGAGAGCAGGTAGGGGGAGACCTCCGAGGTTATAGCTTTCAGAGTCGAGCTAGCTGACGTTAGGAAGGACATAGACTATCTAAAGTCTACTGACTTCACTCCAATGCTGGAGGCAGCAGATGACATGGATTCCCCTGAGACATCAAAGATTCCTCCGGGAACCACCGAAGATGTACACAGGGATGAGGTAGCAGTTGATGAGTCGAATGCTGAGACCGACGAGGAGAAGATAGAGATATGGGATGAGAGCATATATAGAGACATCACTGACCGAGACGTCTATGGTAGCTCCTTATGGGTCTGGTACTGCTGTTCTTTCTGAGGTGACTCCGGGTAATGAGGCTCGAGATCAGACTGATGTATTGGGCACTGATGCCCAGACAGATAGAGCGACTGTGTAGACAGGATCCCCTCTTTACCTCCCTCTGTCTTTCTTTATTTTGACTTGTGGATAATTTATTTTGTTTGCATTTGAGGAAAAATGACTTTATTTGTGGTGGGGTGAGGCCCACTTTTTTTGTGACTTTTTGTGAATATTGATGTTTTGTTTATATATTTGGGTTTTGAGCTGAAATTGTGTTTTACACTGCTTTTTGTGGAAGGTTTGAGCTTGTGATTCCTTGATTTTAATTGTAAGTGATTTTTGACCCTTCCAACAATTTTTGCCACCTCTTGTTTGTGCTGAATGTGGCTGTTCTTTTGCATTTGCGTATCAGTTTTGATCAATACCGATGACTTGAATAGTGCTCATAATCGAACAAAAATAAATGTGCGGCTACGATGAGGCCAAATAAAGTTGCATAGTCAATATGTGAACTCTTTGCATCTCGTTGTGACTAGCCAAGTATCGAATTGAGTCTTTTGTGATGAACATTGCACACTAGCGAAGTGTGGAGTGTTGTTTGACTTTTGGTGTCAATGTCTTATGTGATGAGCTTACCGTGAACCATGTGTGATGACACCTAGAATTTGCCCCATTGTTCTGGTTGACTAAGTGATGCGAACTCTTTTGAATACCCTTTGGGCCTTAACCTTTTCTTGGAAGAAACTTGATGAAACCATAACCTTTCTTGATCCATTACCCATAATCCTCGTGATTTGTGGTCTGTTTGAATAGCCAACTTAGGCCAAAAGCCTAAGTTGGTGGTGTGGTAAAAAGAAAAGGTGAATCAAGAAAATGCAAAGAAGTCCCTTTTGCCCATGTTTTGAGAAAAATGGAACCCCTCCATACAAAAAAATAGAGATAAAAAGAAGAAAAGAATGAAAAAGAAAAATTTGTGGAATAAGATGTGAAAATGCAAAAAGAAATGGGGTTTCCAACAGTCCATGGAAAGTGAATAATGGGATGACTTGTGAGCACGATTAAAAATGATGAAGAAAAGGAAAGGAAGTGTTGTTCACACCACATTTCATGAGTACTATAGCCATTGCGCCTAAATGACTATACCTTTGCACTCAGCCCTGTTACAACCCTTGAAAATAACTTTTTGATCTTGAGTGATCTGAAGCAAGTGTTGATTGGAAGTTACGGGCAAACTAATAGGTGAAATCATGCATTGTGTTCGTCTTTGTGAGTGTGAGCGTTGCATTTGATTTTGGAACTTTAAATTGTTGAACCATTGTGTGTGAATATGGAATCATTCTTTGTGTGAGGGCATTTGATCACCTTTGTTGAGCATGAACTTGCATTTGAAGCAAGTAATGTGAGCTTGAGATTCTTTGATACTGGTGAGTCACAACTTGAGTATTTGAGTGCACAATTGATCCTTGCATGAGTAAGTTGAGTCTTGTTGTGTGCATTCATAATTGAGTCTTGTGTAGCACTGTTTGAGACATCCTTTTTGAACTGTTAAACTTGAGTTTTACTCGAGGACAAACAAAAGTTTAAGTTGGGGGTGTTGATGAGTCCACAATTTGGACTCATTTAGGGCTTTATTTGAATATATTTAGTGTCCTCAAATGCATATTTTGTGCCAATATCTGATGTAAATCATTGAATTCTAGGTATTTGGATTGAGGGACAAAGCATGGATACTATTGGGTACAAAGGAACTAGGTAGCTGAAAGAACGAAGTAAAAAAGGCCTGAGGATCGCCTAACCCATTAGGCGAGTCACCGAATGGCCAGGGTCTCTCCTAATGATCCAGAGTGCCAAGCCCTGAAGGAGAAAATCTAGTCGGTGAGTCGCCGAATGCTTCTGCGATACAGTGCCATATCGCCCAAAGTTTTAGAACCTCAAGGATGCTGAAGGCAAAAGCCAAACGGCGATGAAAATGACCAAAGGGTGGATTGCCGATTGGATCGGCGATCCCGACTAACTATGCTGACTGGACCTTCACAGCACAACTTTTTGACAACTATAAATACTTGTTTAAATTTTTAGCTTAATATCTAATCTTTTGTTGAATCATATTATTATTCAATTTTTGAAGTTTAGAGCTCAGAACTGAATAAAGAGACAATATTTCCTTAACTTTGAAGATTTTCGTTTCTAAGAAATTGGAAGTGGGTGTTGAAGATTCTTCATCTTAGACCTTTGTAAAGACTATATCAATCCTACCAAGTTGATGGAAACACAACTTAGTAACAATTTTTACCTTTTTACTATGTCTAGCTAAAACCCCAATTCTTGGGGTGTGATTATGTGATTATGGGTTGATTTAACCACTGGTATTGTTAATTGATAGTTTATTTGCTGTTTAAAAGTGATTTTTTTCACTAATTGTGGTTGAATTTAATGGGTTGAAGTTGAAAATACAATTTTAACTTCGTGTTTTTGGCTTGCTCGAGAGAGAGGTTTTAAAACCAAAATTACTGAATCGATGGTCTGTGGGTATTGGTGTTCGAGAGAAACCAATTTGATTCAGGGTAAATTGTTCGAGAGAAAGTTTATTCCAACTAAAGTCTAGCTTATTCACTGATTTGCAGCTGTTTACTATCAATTGCAATTACCCGGTTGTTTACCTTGGCCCATAATCCTATCACATTCCAAGAATCCCGTCTCCATATTCGTATTTTCGTGTTATTTGCTATTTTAGTTGATAATTGAGTACAAATCCCCCTTTGATATTTGACACTTGTGTCACCCCAAACTTGAATTATGTATTTCTTTGTGAATGTTTTTTAGCTATGATTGACTTGAGCATATTTATGCTTTTGTATTGATTCTTGAGTACAAACCACTCCCTTGGGACTCGACCTCAACTCACTAGTTGGGTTATATTACTATTGAACGATCGCTCATGCTTAGTAAGGGATGAAGTATATTTGATAGCGTTCTTTAATCAAAGAACTAATCACTTAGGGATACATATGTTACCACTTTGCATGTGATACACTAGGAAAAGATTAGTATTATTAGGATTACCGAGTTAAGAGCTTATGGGGAACACATGCACCCTACTTTATCTCTCTTATTGATAACAACAAAGTTCGAATCTTGCTCACTTGTTACTTAACATTAATTAGTTATTTGCAAACAAACCCACCCCCCACCCCCCTTTTCTTACTTGTCTCGAAAATAAGTTGACTAAACTAATATAAAAGTGAGTTAAGCTTAAGTCTAAACCATGTTCCTCGTGGGATCGACCCCAACCTACAAGTTGGGTTCTTTATTTGACAACAATCACTTATACTTCTTTAGGCAGGTGTAATTTGAGCATATTAAATTTTGGCGCCGCTACTGGAGAATTTGACTTTTAGATTAAGTTCAACTACATTATTGAACTTTAGTCAATTATTTCCTAATTTTACATTTTATTTTGTTTTTTTTCCTCAGGTTTGTACTCTAGTGTATGCCAATTACCCAGAGTCGAGGCGAACCATTGACCCCATAAAATCAAGAGTTGAGCATAACTTTGTGAAGGATAAATAATCAAGAGGTCCAAAATAATCCAGTCATAGAGGGCATGCGGAAGTTGTTAGTGATGAGAATGATCAGGTTCCTTGTGTTAATTTACTTGGAGATGTATTGAGCATGCAGGATCTACCAGAACCAAAACTGCGTGATAATTACAGTGTCGAATTCAACACTGTCGAATCTGAAGGAACCATTGTTCTCCCTCCTCTACCTCCAGGTCATACATCGGTGGTGACTAGAAGTTTGATGCAGATGCTTACGGTGAGGAGTTTTTGTTTTCTGGTATGTCATTGGAAGATCCGCATGGGCACATGGCCAAGTTGAGGAGTGTCTGCAAGAGTTGTGTGGGGCGACCAAAGTTTGATAGGAATGTCATAGGGTTTAGAGTCTTCCCTCTATCATTGACTGGTGATGCTGCAGTGTGGTTTTCTAAGCTATCATATAACTCAATTCATACATGGGACCAATTGCACAAGGAGTTCATGGACAAGTACTTTCCGTTGTCAAAGAAGCTGAACCACAAAGATAAATTCAACAACCTCGTGGCACTATCTGGAGAGTTTGTGAGTAGTTAATGGGACAGGTTCACTGTATTCATAAGAAGTGTTCCGAACTACCGCATTGATGATGAGTCACTGAAGGAGTATTTCTACAGAGGTCAAGATGACAATGGTAAGGTTGGGCTTGATACTATCACTGGAGGATCATATGGTGAGTGCACTTTTGAGGATATCGTTGAGAAACTAGAGAAGATTTCCTAAAATAATAAAGCATGGAGCCCTAAAAAATCAGACACTGGAAGAAGTACATTTGCAGTTCAAGTTGTGCCTAGTCAATCAGCGAATGACATTCATGAGGAGATGGCTCAGATAAGGACAGAACTTGGTGTTGAAGCATGTAAGCGGAGGTCCAGAAAATGTAAATGCGGTTAACTACTTGACTAGAACTCCACCACCACCAGTTGAGGAATGCTGCTATGAGAAGGATGCTTACTTGGTAAATGATCAAATGGGGGGTTTTCGAGCCAACGCCCAAGGTTCCAACTCAGATAATTGGCACCAAGGGTAAGGAAACCAAGGTCGTAACTATGGTAACTACAATCGAGAGGGTCAGTATGTCCTAGAAGGGAACTACAATCGGGATAACAAATACAATCGGAACAACTATGGCAACATAAATGAAAGAGTTGGGCCTTATTTTCCACCTGCAAATCAGGAATCTGGCAATAGAGAAGCTGGGGGTAGTATATCACGTATTGAGGATATGATGTAGAAGATGATGAAGAGGTTCGATTCGACTGATGAGAATGTAAAGGAGATGCGAAATGACTTGTCTAGAATTGGTCAAAAGGTTGATGCCCATGCAGTGTCGATCAAGCAACTCGAGCAACAGATGAATGAGTTGTCCACTACAGTAAACCCACGTCAGCCTGGCACACTTCCTAGCAACACCATCCAGAATTCGAAGAATGATGGGCATCGTATGGCAGTCACAACTCGAGGGGTAAACTGACCATTGATCCACTTATGCCGTCTGAGGTTGAAATTGTGGTTGAAAAGGATGATGATGAGATTGAGGTTACTAGAGAGTCTAAGAATGCTACAGAGAAGGGAGAGGAGATAACCCAAAAAGTTGTCCCCATGCCTAGACCTCCACCTCCATTACCACAGAGGTTTATAAAGAAGAATGAAGAAGGGAAATACAGTAGGTTTATTACTACGTTGAAACAACTTTCCATCAATGTTCTGTTGATAGAGGCTTTGGATCAAATACCTAGGTATGCAAAATTTATGAAAGATTTGGTGACTAAGAAGAGGGTCGTCAGTTTTGAAGATGATGATAGGTTGCAACATTGCAGTGCTATTGCTACTAGGTCGCTTGTGCAGAAGAAAGAAGATCCTGGTGTTTCACTATTCCTTATACCATTGGGTTATTGCATTTGCCGAAGGCGTTGTGTGATTGGGTGCTAGTATTAATCTGATGCCACTGTCTATTTACAAGAAGTTGGGTTTAGGGGCTCCAAAACCTACTGCGATGCGATTACTCATGGCCGATAAAACTGTGAAGAGACCCATTGGTGTTCTCTAAGATGTACTTGTGAAAGTGGATTCATTTATTTTTCTGGTGGATTTTGTTATACTTGATTGTGAGGTTGATTTTGAGGTTCACATCATCCTAGGGAGACCATTCCTTGCTACTTGGTCGATATGGAGAAAGGGCAGATGAAGTTTCGATTGAATAGTGAAGAGGTAACTTTTATTATATGTAGGTCAATGAAGAATGAAAGCAATCTCAAGTCAGTATCAGTGGTAAATTATATTGTGGAGCGAAGTTCTGATGTGTCTATTGAAGAGCGGTTGGGTGTTGATGCACTTGCAGTGGTAATGATGAAATTTTAGGGTGATGGTATTATAGATTATGATGAGTTCATTGCCACACTTGATAGGTTCGAATTTCGTTCCAAACCAAAGAAATTAGAGTTAGATATGAAGAATCGCGACTCTCCACCTGCAAACCCGTCTGTTGAAGAGGCTCCAAAATTGGAGCTTAAGTCTCTACCATCACATTTGAGGTATGTATTCTTTGGGAGAGATAGTACTTTACCGGTCATCATTGCGGCCGATTTGAATGGTGAACAAGTTGAGGCATTGGTTTCTGTGTTGAAAAGGTTCAAGCGGGCTATTAGGTGGACTATTGCGGACATTATTGGGATTCCTCCTGGCATTTGTTCTTATTAAATCCAACTCATGCCAGATCACAAACCTACTATCCAGCACCAAATGAGGCTAAATTCGCCTATGTAAGAGGTAGTGAAAAAGGAAATCATCAGGTGGTTGGATGTTGGAGTCATTTATCCTATTGGAGATAGTAGTTGAGTTTGTCTTGTTTAGTGTGTGCCCAAGAAATGAGGGATTACTATGGTACCTAATGCAAAAAATGAGCTTGTTCCGATGAGGCCCGTGACTAGATGGAGAGTATGCATGGACTACCAGAAATTAAATGCTTGGACAGAAAAGGACCACTTCGATATGGAGTTCATGGATCAGATGCTGGACTGCCTTGCTGGTAAGGGTTGGTATTGTTTTCTTGATGGTTATTAGGGATACAATCAGATCTCCATAGCTCTGGAAGACGAAGAGAAAACCACCTTCACCTTCCCTTATGGGACTTTCACCTTCAAACGGAAGCCATTTAGGTTGTGTAATTCTCCAGCAACCTTCCAGCGTTGCATGATGTCGATATTTTTAGATATGGTGGAGGACACTATTGAGGTATTTATGGATGATTTCTCTGTGGTAGGTAACTCATTTGATGGTTGTCTAATGCATTTGGCCGAGGTACTAAATCGGTGTGAAGAGTGCAAATCTTGTGCTCAATTGGGAAAAGTGCCACTTCATGGTGAAAGAGGGGATCGTTCTGCGTCACCGGATTTTTGAGAAGGGTATTGAGGTTGATAGAGCGAAAGTTGAGGTAATAGAAAACCTTCCACCACCTATCTCTGTTAAAGGTGTTAGAAGTTTTCTTGGGCATGTAGGCTTTTATAGGAGGCTTATCAAGGATTTCTCAAAAATTGCACACCCATTGTACAAATTGCTCGAAAAGGAGTGTAATTTTGATTTTGATGATGCTTGTCTGAGAGCATTGGAGAGTTGAAAGAAAAGCTAGTTTCCGCACTATAATTATTTCACCGGATTGCGGGCAACCGTTTGAAGTGATGTGTGATGCAAGCGGAGTGGCGCTTGGTGTAGTATTGGGACAAAGGCGAGAGAAGATTCTTCATCCTATTTACTATGCCAGCAAAGATCTAAATGTGGCTCAAAATAACTATACAGTGATTGAACAAGAACTCCTTGATGTGGTTTGTCACTAAGAACTCCTTGCTGTGGTTTTCATATTCGAGAAATTTCAATCCTACTTGCTTGTTACTAATGTCATAGTGCATTCTGACCATTCTGCATTGAGGTATCTGATGGCTAAGAAGGATGCAAAACCGAGGTTGATTAGATAGGTGTTGTTGCTGCAAGAGTTCAATTTTGAGGTGAAAGATAGAAATGGGACAGAAAATCAAGTTGCCGATCACTTGTCCAGATTAGAGGAGGAAACTATAATCAAGCTAGGAGATGGGGCTGAAATTAATGATGTTTTTCCAGACGAACAGGTATTGGATGCTTCTCATGATCTGATTCCTTGGTTCGCAAACTTTGCTAACTACATGGCAAGTGATCTGGTTCCATCGTATTTGTCTTTTCACCAAAGGAAAAAGTTTATGCATGATGTGAAGAAGTTATTTTGGGATGAGCCTTATTTGTTCCGTATTTGTTCCGATGGGATTATTCGTCATTGTGTGCCCGAGGTTGAGATGATGAGTATACTAGAGGCGTGTCATTCTTCGCCTGTTGGCGGGTATCATTGTGGTATTCATAGTGCGCATAAAATTTTGCAGTGTGGGTATTATTGGCCTACCATCCACCAATATGCTCATGATTTCACCAAGTCTTGTGATCGTTGCCAAAGAGAATGAGGAATTTTGAAAAGGCAAGAGCTATCAATGATTTCGATCTTGGTAATTGAGTTGTTTGATGTATGGAGCCTTGATTTTATGGGTCCATTTGTGAGTTCACATGGGATGAAGTATATTCTTGTTGAGGTTGATTATGTGTCGAAATGGGTGGAAGCAATTGCTCTTTCAAACAATGAAGGTAGAAGTGTCACCGCATTCCTGAAAAAGAATATCTTCAACAAATTAGGTATACCTAGGGAGATTATCAGCGATGGAGGTTCATGAATTCTTTTTATCAAAATATGAATTGTGTTCTTCCAAGAATGAGTAACTAAATTCACAGCTAGGGTTGTTGGAACCCTGAGAAATTAACAACGTATGAATAATAACTAAGTAATTCTTGAATAGTGTTGATGCATGTATTGGTAATTCTTTCGCTTAGAAGTCTTTTTAATGAGTGCACACGTTAGAACTCACCTTGTTGCTACTTGCCGGACCAAGGAGGTAGTTAACAAGAAAAGAATTATCAATACAGATTTAGTGTGATACTATCTAATAGTCTAATGTCAATTGGTGCGAGGGTGAAAACTAAGCCATACATTGATGTGATGTCTAATTTGAGGTAAAGGTAATGGTTAGTTAGTAAATTATACACGCGTAGCTGAACCAAGGTGCAAAGTGAAATTCCCTATTTGGAGGACCAATCACATAGGGATACATATCTTACCACATTTCATGTGATACACTAAGAAATGATTACTATTATTAGGATTACCGCATTAAGAGCTTATGGGGAACACATACACCCTAGTTTCTCTCTCTCATTGATAACAATAAAGTTCAAATCTTGCTCACTTGTTACTTAACAATAATAAGTTATTTGCAAGCAAACCCCCCCCCCCCTTACTTACTTGTCTCGGAAATAAGTTGACTAACACAACAACAAAAACAACCTTTAGCGGCAATAAATAGACACATTAATAAAGAGTGCTAAAGTCTTTACCGGCATTAGTTAAGTGCCTTTAGATCCAATGTCGCTAAAGCCTTTAGGGACATATACAAAGAGTGATAATTGTCACTAAAAATATATATTTAGCGGCAATTGCTAATTAATTGCTGCTAAAGATCATTTTTTATATAGTGTAAACGAATATAATATTGAGTTAAATTTAAGTCTAAACCATATTCCTCAGGATCGACCTCAACCTACAAGTTGGGTTCTTTATTTGACAACGATCGTATATACTTCTTTAGGGAGGTGTAATTTGAGCGTATCAATCGTGGTACCTAATTAACCTTGTTTTAGAAGTCTTTCCAAAAAGACCTTGGTACTCGTGTTAAGTTTAGTACGTCCTTTAATCCTCAATCCTCAAACCAAAGGGAAAGCGAAGCGTACTATCCAAATTTTGGAAGATATTTTGAGAGCTTGTGGGATTGACTTCAAGGGTAATTGGAATGATCATTTGCCTTTTATCAATTTTGTGTATAATATTAGCAATCATTCAATCACTGGTATGGCTCTATTTGAGGCTCTTTAATTATGGTTGGAGTGTAGATCTCCTATAGGTTTATTTTATATTTGTGAGGTTGCTTTGATAGGTAATAAATTGGTACATGAGGCTATGGAGAAAGTTCGGATTATTAGAGAAAGGTTGGAAACGTCTCAAAGTTGACCAAAGTTCTATGCCAATATTAGAAGAAGAGATTTTGAATATTTTGTACAGGATTGGGTCTATCAGAAAACTTCACCCATGAAGGGTGTAATGAAATTTGGGAAGAAAGGGAAGCTTAGTCCCTATTATGTTGGCCCATATCAGATTTTGAGGCGTATTGATAAAGTTTCTGATGAACTTGATTTGCTTAATGACTTAGCATCGGTGAATCTGATTTTCCATGCCTCCTTATTGAAGAAATATGTTGGTGATCTGACATCCATTGTACCATTGAGGAGTCGTGGTATAAAGAAAAGTGTCACACCCTAAACTCAAAGGGCGCAATTGGCTCCTAATGCCAAAACTCAGGCCCGAGCCAACCTTGCTGAACCATTGGCTACTAGCGCATGGCAGCCACACGCAATCAAGAAAACAAACAAGTCTATCTCAGCGTAAAACTAAGTCCTCGGCTGGCAAGGACCCTATCAACAAATTTATAAAGGAAACAGCTACTCCCAAGAGTTCATATAAAGACATAGCGAACTACCACATAAGTCCTGATTGGGCAGTCGAGGCCAAGATGATCTCTATACCAAAACTGAAAGTTGGTATATATCAAGAGAGTACATCAAAAAGCTAATAAGCTTCAGTAAACCAACAAACTAGGCCAGCATGGCCATTATGTAGGTATTCACCCCACACATTAGTCTGCAAGCCTCTAAGGGTAGTAAAGATTGGCTTGAAAGGCCCCCAGCCTACCCATTAAAATATATATACAGCAAAAGCTACCAAACCTCCCAACTCTGGCAGTTCCGGAGCAAAAGGACTAGCAAACTAGATAGAAGTCAATCCTATTGCTGAGGAGGTCTACTGGGTTGTCTGTCGGTACCTAGATGCATGAATGCAGTGCCCCCCAGTCAATAGGGTGTCAGTATGAAATAATGTACAGAGTATGAAAGGCTATACACTAAATGAGCAAGTATCATAGTATACCAAAAGAAATAACGTAAAGAAATCAAAATTTAGATAAGCATGCTAACCCACTACTGAATCTAAAAATACAAAAATAATCAAACAACAACCTAACCAAGCCCCCATAAGCTCGGAAGGTACAAACAACATACCACCTACCTAGGCCCCCATAAGCCCAGAAGGTGCCAAATCAATCTACATGCCCCTATGGGTAGACCCTTGTCTTTGTAGGAAATCATATAGCCCTTTTTTGTAACAATGTAGCCCCATAGGCAGCGCATAGACCTCTTAGGCAGTGTCATAGCTCTGTAGGCTGCACATAGCCCTCTTTTGCATCAACATAGCCCTGTAGGCAATGCATAGCCATTTTTGGCGTCAAAATATCCCCGTAGGGAACACATAACACTCTTTCGCATCAATATAGCCCCGTAGGAAACACATTTCCCTCTTAGGCAATAACATAGTCCTCTTAAACAAAATCATAGCCCCCATAGGCCGTTCATAGCTCAACAGCTAACCACAATAGCCCCAAGGGAGAGAACAAAAAATCAAAGAGGCTAAAAGGCAAGCAATTTAGCTATAAACAATATATATGAATAATCTCCAAGTAGTTCCTAACTTAGGGTCGTTCTTAACAAATTATGAGTCGCTAAAATGAGGGCTTATAACCACTCAATCAGCCAAGCACTCACAATTAGATCTACAAGATCACTAATATTACCTACCCTATTATATTACTCCCAAGCTCTAACGAAACATGATGAACGAATGGAATAGCCTTAACATACCTTTTCCTTTATAATTTATGCTAAAAATACCTCTGTCCGCACCACTACAACACTTTCTTTACACACCCAGAACACTTGAATGAAATCAAACAATTAAAAGAACCTTTTTGCCACAACATCTACGGAGCTACACCGCTCAATTCACCATGAAAACTATACCAAAACAACTAGCTCGCGACGTAAGGAAATTTTTGATAAGGAGCCAAGAAGATATTTGAGGAGTAATTATCTCATTTTTGTGGGTTTCTTACTAGCTGGATTGAAGAAAAATGAAGAAGATGCTCTCTTATGAGGTTCCACCGACCTAGGGGACCCACCTCATGCGCCTACTTGTGCAGTCTCGCAAAAATGTGAATATCTCTCTATTCTGAAGTCGAATGAACAAACGGTTTGATGCGTTGGAAACTAGACTCGTAGACCTTCGGTTTGATAGGTCATGGGCCCCATAAATATTTATATATTGGGAGAAAACCTTCGAGATTTTTGACCCAAATTTCAGAGAAATCTTTAAATAGGAACTTACGATAACTTCGCCAACTTTTACTTTCCCACTTCGTTGAACACTTAAAATATGACATACCACATCATTCTTAATTTATTACTCACCCTATTTGTCTTTCCATGAAGGTATGAGTTAAATTAGAGTTCTGAAAAGTTGCGGTGTTACATCCTCCCCCCTTATAAACATTCGTCCTCGAATGAAAAATCTAAGCCACACGGTTATGTCCTATACCCATAATATCCAAGAACCTCACTATGCTAATCAAGATTGATATTTTTACCACTGAGGATATCTTGATCTCATGACATCCTCGGCTTCCCATGTCACCTCTTCCCTGTTTTTGTTTCTGCATAAAACTTTAGCAAAAGAAACTTCTTTGGTCCTCAACCTTCGGACCTATCGATCTAATATTGCATCTGGAGTTTCCTCATAGGACAACTCCTTTGTGATCTCAACATCCTCAAAAGGTACAACCCTAGAAGGGCCTCTTATGCACTTCCGTAACATCGATATATGGAATATTGGATAAACCGATTCTAGCCTTGAGGGCAACTCTAATTCATAAGCCACTTGTCCTATCCTCCAAAGTATCCGGTATGGCCCAATGAATCTTGGACTAAGCTTGCCGTTCTTTCCAAATCTCATAACACCCTTCATAGGTGTGACTTTTAAGAATACCCAGTCATCAACACAAAACTCTAAATCTCTTCACCGTAAATCTGAGTATAACTTTTGGCAACTTTGAGCAGTCAATAAATGTTCTCGGATGAGCTTAACCTTCTCCATTTTTTTTTGTACAAGGTCGGGTCCAACCAACCCTGACTCACCTACCTCAAACTAGCCAATAGGGTATCTACATTTCCAACCGTACAAAGCCTAATAAGGTGCCATCTTGATGCTAGAATGCTAACTACTTTTTTATGCAAACTCAATAAGGGGTAAGTGGTTATCCCAACTTCCATTAAAGTCTAGCATGCATGCCTGTAGCATGTCCTCAAGTGTTAAAATGGTGCGTTTTAACTTATGTCCCTAATCCTTTCTGGAAAGACTTCCATAAGTTAGCTGTAAATTGTGCTCCTCTATCCGAGATAATAGATATTGGGACGTCGTACAACCTAACAATCTCTCAGAACTAAAGCCCTGTTTAATCTTCAACTGTGAAAGTAGTCTTGACCAGTAAGAAATGCGCTGATTTTGTTAACTAATCAACAATTACCCGAATAGATTCTAACTTATGCCGCGATCGAGGTAACCCCGTAATAGAATCCGTATTAATTGCCTCCCACTTCTATAAAGGAATGGATATATCCTTGACCAGCCTAACATGCTTCTGGTGCTCAACCTTAACCTGTTGGCAGTTAGGACAATGTGCCACAAACTCAGCAACATCCTTCTTCATCCCGTGCCACCAATATATTTCTTTAATATCATGGTCATCTTCATCGATCCTCAGTGAATAGAATACCAGGAATGATGTGCCTCTGCCATAATCTGTTGTCGAAGCCCTACCACATTTGGAACACATAGTCGTTCTTTATATCTGAGGACTCCATCTTCTACTATATCAACGGCTAACGACTCCTTATTATGAACTTTGCCTCTGAGCTGCTCTAAGTAGGGATCCTCATGTTGTAGTGCCTTCACTTCCATGATTAAAGATAATACAATTGTGTTCTAAACTCTGACCCTACTATCACTTCCCTTTTCTAATTTGACTCCCAAGCTAGCTAATTGATGAAGTTCTCGAGCTAATTCATGCCTCTCAACACCTAAATATGATAAACATCCCATTGATCTACAACTGAGGGATCAACTAACACATTTTCCTTCCCTGGATAATATAAAATATCTACGTCGTAGTCTTTCAATAACTCAAGCCATCAATGTTGTCGAAGATTCAATTCCTTCTGTATAAAGATATATTGATGGCTTTTATGATATATGAAAATGTCTACATGAACATTATATAGATAGTGTCTCCAAATCTTTAGTGCATGCACAACTCCAGCCAACTCTAAGTTATGAGTTGGGTAGTTCTTCTCATGCTTTCTGAACTGCCTTGAAGAATATGCAATCATCTTACCATGTTGCATCAGAACACATCCTAACCCAATACTTGAAGCGTCGCAGTACACTACATAACCCTCTAAACCCTCCGGCAAGGCTAGGACTGGTGCTGATGTCAACCTATCTATCAGCTCCTCGAAACTATGCTTGTAAGCCTCAGTCCACTGAAAGTGGTGCTGAAAGTGAAGAAAACCCTTCTACAAACCTTCTGTAGTACCCAGCTAAACCTATGAAACTACGAACCTCTATTAGAGTTGTGGGTCTAGGCCAAGTCTTCACGGACTCAATCTTCTGTGTATCAACCATAATTCCTGCATCTGATACAATATGGACTAGGAAAGCCACAGAGCTCAACCATAACTCACACTTAGAGAACTTTGCGTAAAGTTCCTGCTTTCGAAGAATCTAAAGGACTGCTTGCAAATGATTTGCCTGCTCAACTTTTGAATGCGAATAGACGAAAATATCATCAATAAATACAAGCACAAACGTATCTAGATACGGCTTGAATATGCTATTCATCAGGTCCATAAACACTTCTGGTGCATTGGTCAATCCAAAAGACATAACCAAAAACTCAAAATACCCATATCTAGTTCTAAAAGTTGTCTTCAAAATATCTTTATCCCGAACTCGTAGCTGATGGTACCCTGATCTCAAATCAATCTTGGAGAAGTACTTAGCACCTTGTAGTTGATCAAACAAGTCATCGATCCTCGGAAGGGGATACCTTTTCTTTATAGTAGCCTTGTTCAGCTGTCGATATTCGATACACATTCTCAGCGAGCCATATTTTTTTCTCAAAAATAATACTGGTGCACCCTATGTTGAAACACTGAGACTGATAAAGCCTTTATCAAGCAAATCTTTCAGCTGATCCTTCAACTCCTTCAGGTCAGTAAGAGACATTCTATAAGGAGGGATAGATATAGGTTGTGTACCTTGTAGCATATCGATAGCAAAATCAAATTCCTGTTTTGGAGTGATACATGCAAGCTCAACTGGAAATACATCTAGAAACTCATTAAATACCGGAATAGACTGAAAAGTCGGTGGTTCTGCATCTATATCATGAACGTGAACAAGAGGGTAGATACAACCCTTAGTACTCATCCTACTCACCTTAAGATATGCTTTCAGTGTTTTTGTATCGTCTTTCCATTCCCAAACTGCCTGTCCTGGAAAGTAGAATCTAACAATCTTTTTCTGACACTCAACATTTGCATAACAAGACACTAACTAGTCCATACCCATAATGACATAGAAATCGACCATCTATGACTCTACCAGGTCTACAGAGGTCTGACGGTTGATAATTTCTACCGTGCAACCTTGATAGACTCTCGTGGCAATAATAGACTGTCGTGAAGTATGGGTTCCATGCCCTGTAGACGGTGCTGATGAGGAGGAACCTACTACTTACCCGATTGACTGACCTATACAAACTTGACCTATGGTCGGGTAGTTCCTCCACCTGTGCCCCTCCTGTCCACAAGAATAAAATCTTGTGGAACCCTGCCTGCACCTCCCGAAATACATCCCATCGCAAGTAACGCAATGCGATGGGGCTGTGCTAGCCTGGACTGAACCCCTCTACTGCTGAGAGCCTAATACTCTTGAACCCTCACCTTGTCCTGATTGTCCGTGATGATCAAATATACTACCCTAGAACTGCTGTGGTGGAGGTCTAGGTGGCCTACTAGAATATCGGGGTCAGGGACCAACCTTAAACTCTCCCTACGAACCAGCGGGTCTAGCCCTCTTCTGTCTCTCTCTCTCGACCCTCTCACTCATATATTGTAGATGTCGATGATACTCTATGTCCTGTGCAAAGGCCTCAATTCACGAGATATCCATATTATCAATTTTGTGCAGATGTAGAACAAGCGTCAATATAGTCTGAGTCAAGCCCTCCCATAAATCTATGCACCCTGTCATGCATCATATCAATAAATGATGGTGCATATCTAGCCAATGAATCAAATCTCGTCCTGTAGTCTCGGATACTCATGCTACCTTGTCAGAGTTTCAGAAATTAGCCCACACGAGCATCCCTAATCTCTCGATGGAAAGAGTGATCTATGAAAGCTTCTGTAAAGCTATCCCAAGTGGGTAGAAATGCATACTTTCCCCTAGATCTCTCCAAGCTTTCGTACCACAATACTGCAACATCACACAATCGAAATGTTGCTAACTCAGCTGACTCAGTCACTGAGGCATGCATGACTCTGAAGATCCTATGAAGCTGATCAACAAAGTGTTGAGGGTCCTCTCTGCGATCTGTACCTGTAAAATGTGAAGGATTCAAGACAAGAAATTCATGAACTCTCAAACTTCTGGGCCCTTCAAAAGGCCCAGTAACATCTGGCGCAACTGGCTGGCGTTATGCAGCTACTAACTGTGCTAACATACATTATGCACTATTAAAATCCTGATCAGATGGAATAGGAGGAACTAGAGGTGGTACTACTGGTGGAGTCGGGGATCATGTAACCCTCGAAGACTCCTGAAGCGATGGAAAAGCTATAGGGGGCTAAGAAGATGTTTCCCTATGGGTATCACAATGGGCTACCTCCACCTGTGGTACCTTGCCGGTACCCTCGCCTGCAGCTATATCTAACCCCTGGCTAATTGTGGTATGTCTGCTGTCAGCCATCTCTATCTACATACTATTATAAATTATAAACCAGAAACCTTAACCCTTAAGACACTTCTCTATAGCACAAAGTGAGCAAAAGAAAGATAGTCATTATAACATGCCTGGTACCTTCATGCTATTTGAATGTGGTGCACAACGCATTTATAAACAAGACTCTACTAGATACGATTTTCAGACTCACTAGGTTACGACGTTGCTCTGATACCAAGTTTGTGACGCCCCAAACTCAAGGGGCGCAACTAGCTCCTAATGCCAAAAGTCAGGCCTGAGCCGACCCTGCTGAACCATTTGCTACTAGCGTATGGCAGCCATACGCAATCAAGAAAACAAACAAGTATATTTTGGCTTAAACCTAAGCCCTCGGCCAACAAGGCCCCTGTCAACAGATTTATCAAGGAAACAACTACTCCCAAGAGTTTATATAAAGAAATAACTAACTATCACAGAAGTACCGATTGGGTCATCGATCCCACCACGATCTCTAAACAAAAACTGAAAGAAGGTATATATCAAGGCAATACATCAAAAAGCTCACAAGCTTCAACAAACCAACAAACTAGACCAACATTGCAATAACGTAGTTATACACCCCACACATTAGTCTGCAAGCCTCTGAGAGTATTAAAGATTGGTTGGACAGGGCCCCAGCCTACCCATAAAAATATATACAACAAAAGCTACCAAACCTCCCAACTCTGGAAGCTCTGGAGGAAAGGGGCTAGCAAACTGGATAGAAGTCAATTCTACTGCTAAGGAGGTCTACTGGGTCGTCTGTCGGGACCTGCATGCATGAATGCAGTGCCCCCAGACAATTGGGCATCAGTATGAAATAATGTACAGAGTATGAAATGCTATAGACTAAATGAGCAACTATCATAGTATACCAAAAGAAATCTGTAGGTAAGGAAATCAAAATTTAGATAACCATGCTAACCACTACTGAATCTATGAATACAAAAATGATCAAACAACAACCTAACCAAGCCCCCATAAGCTCGGCAGGAACTAATAACATACCACCTACCTAGGCCCTTATAATCTAAAAGTTGTCGAAGCAATCAACATACCCCTATCGATAGCCCCTTTTCTTTGTAAGATGTCACATTGCCCTTTTTGGCAGTGATATAGCCCCGTAGGTAACACATAGCCCTCTTAGGCAACATTATAGCTCTGTGGGTTGCACATAGCCCTCTTTTGCATCAACATAGCCCTGTAGGCAACACATAACCCTCTTTGGCGTCAAAATAGCCCCGTAGGAAACACATACTTTGGCATCAATATAGCCCTGTGGGAAACACGTAGCCCTCTTAGGCAATAACATAGTCCTCTTAGACAACATCATAGCCTCTATAGGCAGTTCATAGCTCAACAGCTAACTAAAATAGCTCCTAGGGCAACAACAAACAATTGAATAGGCTAAAGGCGAGCAATTTACATATAAACAATATAGATGAACAGTCTCCAAGTAATTCCTAACTTAGGGTCATTCTTAAGAGATTATTAGTCCGTAAAATGAGGGTTTATAACCACTCAATCAGCCAAGAACTTAAAGTTAAATCTACAAGATCACCAATATTAACTACTCTATTGTATCACTCCCAAGCTCTAAGGAAACATGCCGAACAAAGGGAATAGTCTTATCATACCCTTTCCTTTATAATTTATGCTGAAAATACCTCTGTACGCACCACTACAACACTTTATTTACACTCCTAGAACACTTGAATGAAATCAAACCACTAAAAAAACCCTCCTGCCACAACCTCCACGGAGCTACACCACTCACTTCGCCATGAAAACTATACCAAAACGACGAGCTCACGACTTAGGGCAATTTTTTATAAGCAACCAAGATGAGATAATGAACACACAAGGATGATTTGAGGAGTAATTCTCTTATTTTTGTGGGTTTCTTATGAGTTGGAATGAAGAAAAGTGACTATGATGCTATCTTATAAGGTTCCACCGACCTAGGGGACCCACCTCACATGCCTGCTTGCGCAATCTCGTAAAAACGTGAATATCTCTCTATTTTGAAGTTGTATGAATGAACAGTATGATACGTTGGAAACTAGACTCGTAGACCTTTGATTTGATAGGTCATGGGCCCCATAACTCTCTATAGATTGGGAGAAATACTCCGAGACATTTGACCCATATTTCAGAGAAATCTTTAAAAAGGAACTTTCAATAACTTTGCCAACTTTTACTTTGCCACTTACCTAACTTCAAAACTTGATATACAACCCTTGAACACTTAAAATATTACATAACACTGCATTCTTAATATATTACTCACCCTCTTTGTCTTTCCGCTAAGGTACGAGTTAAATTATAGTTACAAAAAGTCGGGGTGTTACAGAAAGTCTTTCTTATGAAGAGATTCCAGTTTAAACTTTACACTGAAAAGTCAAGAAGTTGAGAAATAAGGAAGTCACATCCGTGAAAGTGTTGTGGAGGAATCAAAGGGTTGAGGGTGCTACTTGGGAGGTTGAGGCTTACATGATGTCCTGTTATTCCTATCTCTTTTCCTTCGATCCTACTCTAGCTAGAGGTATTTAGTTCCTCATGGTTCATCCTTCTTGGTCTCATATATCTTAGTTGTTCTCATGTTTCTTTATGCATGCATAATCATGAAAACTTATTTTTTTTTAGAAAATAAGTTAACTTGATTGATTTCTCCATGATTATGTGCATTTGAGTATGATGTGCATGTATGCCTTATGAAATGATATTTTGATTATGTTTGATCTTTGAGTTGATGTTCCTCCTTGATATTGTGTGTTTTGAGTTCCCCACCCTCCTTATGATGTCTTGAGTTCCATTCCAGGACTTATGTTCCCAAGGGGAGTTATTGTAACACCTCAGATTTTGAAAAGAAGGATAATAAATTTTTGGTTTGCAGGTTGTGTCTACGGACCATAGAAGCTTCTACAGGCCATAAATGGCAACTATATGAAGGGGAAATGCATTTTTAAAATAAGTCTCAATACCTTTTTTACGGTTCTTCAGGACGGTCTGTCATTCCTTATACGAGTCCTAGCTAGGCCTCGTAGGTGATTCACAGACTTAGTGAAATTTTAAGGGTTAAAGTGGGGTACTATTGGTTTCTACAGATAGTAGGAAGATCTACGACTATAGAAACACTCCGTAAATAAATGATGGAATTATGGTCCCAGTACTTGATCTATGGTTGACCAATATGGACAGTAGAAAGTCCTACGGTCCGTAGGTCTGAACCATACGTGGAAGTCTGACAGTTATTTAAAGAGGCTTTTGGGTATTTTCCCTAATTGATTTAAATAAAAACTACGTTGTTTTGCATTCTACCCTAAGCCCTATATAAAGGATTTAAGCCCCAAATCACCACTTTCAAATCATTCTCCTAAATTCCCTAAAACACACCAAAGTCATCCTCTCAAATTCTCTCAAGGCTAAGGAAGAAGAAGAAGAGTTAGGGTTTCATCCAATTTCTTAGAAATGGAAATCTTCAAATCTTCAAAGCTAAGGAAATATTGTCTCCCTATTCAGTTCTAAGAAGCTAAGAATTTAAACAAGTATTTATAGTTATCAAAAAATTGTGCTGCGAAGGTCCAGTCAGTGCACTTATTCGGGATCACCGAACCAATCGGTGATCCGCCCTTTGGTCATTTTCATCGTTGTTTTGATTTTGCCTTCAGTATCCTTTAGGTTCTGAAACTTTGGGCGATATGGCATAGCATCGCGGAAGTGTTTGGTAACTCACCGACTGCTCTTTTCTCTCGCCAACTAGACTTTCTCCTTTAGGGCTTGGCACTCTAGAACATTAGGCGGGACCCTGGCAGTTCGGCGACTCGCCTAATGGGTTAAGCGATCCTCAGGCCTTCTTTCCTTCGTTCTTTCAGCTGTCTTGTTCCTTTTTGCTCAATAGTGTCCATGCTTTGTCCCTCAATCCAAATACCTAAAATTCAAGGAATTACATCAGTTATTGGCACAAAATATGAATTTGAGGACACTAAATCTATTCAAATAAAGCCCTAAATGAGTGCAAATTGTGGACTCATCAATATGCTTAGATTTTGTCATAGAATTCATTCTATGAAGATGAAAGGTATGAAGAGGAATGATGTTCCTGTAGGATCCTTTAAACTAGACCCTGCCTCATTTCTCTTTTCTCATTTATGAATTTTAATATGAAAACATGTCCTTTGCAGGAACTAGAAATGGATCTCCTTCTTGATGGAAAAGTTAGGTAAAGCCTTTTACTTTATCGAAGTATGCAACATGAACACCAATAGCATCAACATTGTCTGACAAAACCTCAACAAACTCACAGTTGAACCTTTTATCACCTATAAGATTAGGAAAACAATTCATATCCCAATCTTTAAAGAGGGCCAAGTTTCTCCTTCCAATGGAAATATATTTATTACATCATAGTTGTTTCCATTCATTGCACATACCAAATATGAGAGCATAGGATGATCTTCAATGTCTTCTGAGTTTCCTAGTCTTCACCTAGCACAAGAAGCTGGAAAGCCCTCAGATAGTCATTTGGTTTCATCTTCATTTAGCGGCTCCAACTCTAACCATGTTATGCGCAATTTAAATGCAGGAGAAAAAATCTTCCTGATGATAGTGTAGAATATAGGCATGGCATCAAGGGTATCATATGCAACCAATACTTGCCCTACCTTAAAGCATGACACATCATTTTCCTTGTAAAAATCTCTAACATATGGATCTGCATATTCAAATGTTTTTACTCAGCCATAGAAGAAGGCCCTACATCGGAATGAAGATCAACACTTCCTTTTGTAGTCTCAGCTTCATGCTCTATGTTCTGCAAGATCTCTTCAGAGGACAATTGTTGCACCTCAGACTCCTTAGTAGGAGAGGGATATTCAAACTCCTAAATCTCTTAGAAATATCTTCTTGTTCATCACTTAGATAACTGACACGTTGTCTACGACACTGATTTTAGTAGTTTCTCTCAATGTCTTAATGAGTAGGACCCACGAGGATTAGTAGTTTCTCTCAATTCTTTAACCATTCTATTTGATTTAATTTTATGAGTATGAGTCATGAGGATAAATTTTAAACTTTATTTAATTATATTTGATGAGGAGGTGAGAGAAAGATAATTTTCAAACTTCAGTCCTTGTGATATTTTCTGAAGTATTTAATTTGATGAGCTAATAGAGTAAAATTGGAATTTATTTAATTTAATTAAACGAGTAGGAGTCAAGAGAGTAGATTTTAAATTTTAGTTTTAGTGATAATTTCTCAAGTATTTAATATGATGAGTAGTTGTTTACATCCCTACTTTATTCAAATAGGGTGAAACATCGTGGTAACTCAAAAAAAAAAATATAATTCATTCAATTAAATAAAATTTTAAAAGAATATTAAGAATAAAAAAGTTTTAAAAGAGTCTCCACCTAATTTTAGGAAATAACTAGGAAACCAATTAATTAATTAAAAAAGAAAATATCTACAAAACTAATAGACTCTAGGTAAGGGTGCAAGTACTTTCAAAGAGAAATTGTTAGGCATCCTTTGAAATCTAAATTTGTGGGTCTCAGCTGAATTCATTTTCTTTCCAAATTGAGGAGGAGATAATAAATGAAAGTAATAATAATTTAAAAATAAAACCCATCTTATTAACATGGGAGGCCTTGGCAATCGATGGTAATTTCTTTATCGGCCAATTTTAACTTGTAATGTAAGAAAAAATATAAATGCACACATGTTAAAATAATGAAAAATCCATGATGGCAACCATATCTAAAAGACAAAATGATAATTTATATGTTAAATATTAAATAAAATAAAATCAATGTGACAATATATCAACAATGATATTATGAGTTTGAAATAAAAATCAAAATAAAGTTAATCAAATATGAAATGAAGCAACCAATAACAAAAGAAATTTAAACAAAGAAATAGAGGAATAATTTGCCAATAATTTTAAAAATGTGAACAAAGCAACATGAAAAACTTACAGTTAAAGTATTATTTAGTCAATGAAAACAAAAATAACAATAATTTAATATGCAGTAAATTAGCAGCATAAATAACTTAATAACTAAAAACAAATCAATAAAAAATGAAATCAATGCAAACCCCTAAATAGTAATAAGTGGAAATACATTTAGGTAGAATTAACAACAATAAAGAAGCTGAAAAATAAACTTAGATAGACATAAAAATACAAAATTAAAAGGGTTACAAAAATGTTGCTTTTCCGAGCGGATCTGAAAGTGAAAGGGCTGCCGGAGTTGCTAGTTTATTCTTTTGGATCTGGCGGCGTGTTCCAATAGTCGGAGTTGTGTTCTTCACTAATAGCTTCGTTGTGCAAACTCGAAGCTCACTGCTTTTTGGAGTTAAAGGCTCACTGGTTCACTGTAAAAAAGAGAAAAATAAAGAGGGGGGTTGGGGTTGGGTTGTTTTGTGAATGAAAATGGAACAAAGTTTGGGGTTGTTTGGGTAGTTTATTGGTGGAGCAGTGGGTTGAGTAGTGGTTGTTTGGCGATGGAGAAGATGGGTTGTTTGGTTGTTTGGTGGTTGTTTCAATGGCGTGAGGGAGGTGGTTTGGGGGTTGTTGATGGTGGTTTTGGCTGATTGTCATTGGAAAAAAAGGGGCTTTGGGTGGCTGTTGTTCTTTTAGAATAGGATAGAAAAATATTTTAGGGTTTTTCTCTTCTTGAAAATGTCCCACCACCCACTTTATTTTTTGACCTAATAAAAACTTAAATAGGGAATAGTTATACAACAGACTCAAATTGTGGGCTCGAGACTATGGCCCAAAATTGTTGATTAATAAAATATTGTGTGTATATAATTCTTATCCTTATTTAAAGGTATTTCTAGATTGTGCTAAAAAGACCGAAATTAATCTATCTATCTATATTACTTTAAAAGCATGAACTCCTAACTTGAATATTAAATTACTATAATATCCTTAACTTAGGTTATGACTTTTTCGATGAGTTGTGATTTTTCTGATGAGTTGTGACTTTTTTTCAAAGTGTTGTGATTTTTCCAAAGAGTTGTGACTTTTCCAAAGAGATGTAACTTTTTCAAAGAGTTGTGACTTTTCCAAAGAGATGTAACTTTTCCAAAGAGTTGTGACTTTTCCAAAGGGTTGTGACTTCTCGGAAAGGTCATGACTTTTCAGATAAGACGAAAAATACTTGTTCATACTACCCTTTGTTGACTATAAATAGAGGACTTTCCTCTCATTTCTATTCATTAAAAAAATACTAATTTCCTACGAATAGTCCCAACAATTTTTACCTTCATGTTTCTTAAGTCATAAATCACATTCATTCACTCCTTATAAATTCTTTGGGATCTCTTTTTTGTGACCATTTGAGATCATTTAAGATTTTCATAAATGATTCATCCCCAATCCATTGATATGTTTCGTCGAAGTTCTTGGCATTGGAATTTAGGTATTGACTTTCTATTAAAGAAGAAAAGAAGAGAACAAAGAAATATGCAATTATCTATGAACTTTGCTTCACACAAAAATCTTCTATATATAGTGCGCGAGAATTTTTATTTATCTTATTTTGTTTCTTAAATAATTTCTTTTGTGTTTTTATTCGAGAGAGAATTTAAATACACATATTGTTCATTATTTCTTCTAATAAAATAAAGAGATAAAGATGGGGGAGAGACAATAATAATAAACGAATACAAAAAAGGCACATGATTGGGGTAAGATATTTCTTCTTTGTATTTCCATTTCTTATTCTTTTAACGTCAAATCAAGGAGTTTCTTCCTAATTTTGCTAAAACACCGGGCATCAACGTAGTCCATTGAATTAAAAGTTTTGATGCTAAGTCTACTGTTTCAAAAATAGATTTTCACTTTTACTTATACTATGATAATATAACCATGATAATAATTATTTTTTAATAGATATGTAAGTAAAAATGAATAGAAAAAGTAAAGTGTTGGTGGCAAGCGATTTCAATCAAATGAAACACTAGGGTGAATATATCATGAACATATATTTCCGCCTTCCTTCTTCATTGGCTATGAATTGATCCACATATTTTTACTTTTTTATATTTATGCTGAGTATGAATTATTTTATGTATGAATTTCCTATTATTTTGTGTTCATTTTGATCGAAGAAAATTTTATGTCACAAGATACACTCTTTGCTAGCACTATAAAAATTAGATTTTGAGAGTGACTAGCTCTCAATAGTAATCATAAGAAAGTTTACATCCACTATCCATAGGAACTTATACTTTATCATTCATTTTATAATTGTTTACTTAAATTTTCTAATTTTTTATATTCACATTATTTTTAAAAATAGTACTGTAGTACATGAAAACAATTAACTCTATGAAAATCTGTATTAATCATTTAAGAGTTTTTGTCCAATATTCTTTAAGTTATAATTATTTACTAAAAACGTTAATTTAGTAATATTAATTCTATTTTGCAACATCGTATACTATATGATATGATACACACGTGCAACGCACGTGCCATGAAACTAGTTAACATAAAAGGCCGAGCAACTCCAAGGTGACTTGGATGGTCTAATAATATTTTTAGCATGCAAATCATTAATTTCCTTTTTACAATATTCCATTAATTTAGCGTTCATTTGAATGGGTCTTGCCTTAGTGGGGATGATCTTTTCGTCAAATCCCTCAATATAAGGTAATTCGACAACATGTTTCTTTCTTTACCAAAATGCATTAGGAAAGTCTGAACAAACTTCTCGTTCTATATCATCTTGTAAGCATTAAATTTTAGCTTCTACCACCGGGGTTTTTAAAGAGGATTCAAATCTTTGTATCTTGATGTCATCCTTTAAATAATTAATTTGTTGTAAGAGTAGATTTATTCTAAATATATTTTTATCCTTTATATGGTCACTTTCTTTTTTGGATATACAATTTAAATATGGAAAAATAATCTTTTTTCCCAAGATAGTAGTGTGAATTCCATCTAATGTAGCCGTATATGGTTTTAGTTAGTGTTATAAAGGGAGTGCCTAATATTATTTCTTCATTTATGTCTTTAGTTATTACAAAATCATTTATGAAACAAATTCCATCGTTACATATGTGTCCCTTGTGGAGTTTATAATTTATTTTAAGTCTTTCTCCTGTTGCGGAGAATAATCGAGTAGTACTTTTTTCAAGATACTAAGTAGGGATAATTTCTTCTATGATGCAATTTTGATCTGCACCAGTATCTAATAAAGTAATTTTTTGGATAGAGTAATTTTTATTTATAACTTAAGTAATGGGTTTATGATAGCTATGGGCTTTAACTACTGCGAGAGTATTCACTCCTGATTTTACCATTTGAGTTATTTCTAATGGTTCTGATTGTAAACTTAGGTTTTGGGTTGGTGTTTCTTCAAAAGTGTTAAGTTTTTGTTTAATTTCTTTAATTTCTTTCTTTATATGTACTAATTCAGTTTGAAAATCTTGGAGGGTCGTTTCAGAATTTTGTTCTCTAAATTTATTTAGTACATTTCTCATACTAAAAAGTTTAATATATCTTTTAATGCAATTAAATATTTTTTCTTATAGTCTGGATCTTCAATATGTTCAACCATATCAAAGAAAACTTCTTTACTATTACTGCTAATGACATTGATGGAGTGGTCTTGGCAGGTGCAAACTGCACCCTCACATCCACAGTCGGTAGAACTATTACTTTCAGAACTATATATCATATTAAGTTGGTCATCTTCACTAGAATTTCCTTTGGAACTAGTGTGATTCTCATCAAGAATTGAATATCATTTATTTTTAATATCACCTTCTAGTTCTAACCTATTTATCTTATATTTCTTTTTATTAGGGGTCCGACAATCCCTAGCATGGTGTCCAGTTTTTCCACAGTTCCAACACGTATCAGTGTTGTTATTATCTAATTTAGATTTTCAAGTTATTTTCTTTTGTAATAATGGGGTTCGTCGTGTTTATCCTTATAATTTTTACGACGATGGTTAACCTTTTTAGAAACTTCGTTAGAAGGGGCAGATAATTTTGTATATCCAAAGTCTTGACAAAAATCTCCTAATTCTTTTCTTGATAGTTTACTATCCTTTTTCAATTGATTTTTATGCTTCATATCTTTACATAGTTCTAATGTAGGAATATTTATACAACTTATGAGATCACCATAGGTTAATTGTTCATAAGGGATCTTTCCTTCAAACCTATCCTTTAATTTTATTCTAACCTTTTCAGCGAATAGTATTGGTAAACTGCTAATAAATTTTTCTTTCCAATAATCATGATTACAGTCTTTTCTAATCATAGCTTCGTTGAGAAAAACATCTTTATACCATCTAAAATCGTCCAACTTTGGGCAAGATAGATTAGATAATATCTCTAGACTTCTATCTTGGAAAAGTTGAGGTTCTCCAATAAAATGTTTAGCTATATTATAAATTAAGGTGATAGTTGCATCTTCTAAGATTTGATTCTCTATGGTTTACCCTGAAGATTCATTCTTAATAATTGGGTTAATAGTTGTATCATTTAATACACTTTGCCTATTATCCTCTGTGAGATAGTTATCCCACCAATTTTTTAATGTGTCGGTAAATCTAGCTGTAATTAAAGTAGTTGATTGTTTATCTGATAAATTTTTCATTTTATATGCCGTAATGGCCATTCCCATTTCATGTAACTTATCATAAATTTGATGTTCCGCGAGTCCATCAATATTCCATTCAGCTATTTCTCTTCCCGAATGCGAAGTATGAGATAGAAACTCGTTTTCTTCGTATTGCATATCCGGAAAAGAGGGTTTCTTATAATAATTCTTTTTAGTAGGATAATTAGAACTTAATTATTAACATCATTATCATTATTTTCGGATAAGGTATTAATATTAGTAAATTTTAATTCAAATTTTAGTTTTTTATTAATTGTTTCTATAAGATCATCCGTGATTTCAAACTTTTCTTGAAACCTGGGGAATTTCTCATAAGAAAATTTTGATAGTTTAAATATTGGATGAGTCTCTAGTTTTTTATTTTTATCATTGTAGGAAGGACTTGGTTTATCCTTAAAACTGATTTATTATCGGCTTCAAGAATTTGGTTAGAGACTACATAAAGTAGTTGATTTGTATAATTATTTTGTTGTAAAATTCTGTTTATATCTTTATTTTTGGGATCTTCTTTAGTATCGACTATATCTATTTTAAAAGGTGAGGTAGTAACAATTCTACCGTCTACGGGTAGACTAACTTCTTCTAAAAGAGGAATTTTAGATTCAACTACCTTGTTACTAGTAGTATACCATTTATTAACACGCATATTTAACAACTCCTTTTGGCCGTCTAATTTTCTTGTGTAATCAAACCATTTAAAAAAGAGCAACTTTCACATATTGCAAACACAAAATTCATATTTGTATGCTATAGCAAAGTTTGCATAATTGCGCTCCATAGCAAACATAAATATGTATATTTCGCTATACATATACAAAAGAAAGCAGTTGTATAATCTGATTTGGTATACATATACAAAAAGATCAATTGTATAAATTGAGAGAGGAGAGTGAGCGAGCGAGATCTGGGAGAGTGGCGAGCGAGATCTGGGAGAGGGGAGAGAGGGGAATGAAAATATATGTATATATACAATTTTCACGCATTTTATACATTTGCATTTTTGTATAAAGTGAGAGAGGCGAGTGAGAGAGCGAGATCTGGG